>VXCM01001863.1:0-168352 GCA_014773175.1 Lucifuga dentata
TATGCATCTTTTTTTTTTTTCCTATGCACCTTGTTACCTCTGCATTGAACTTACTCTCTCCTCCTGCATTGTCTGTCCCTCCGCGGTAGGACCGTGTCCCTCTCTTTCTCCCTCTCTGAGCTGCTGCAGGTTTGATGGTGCTGACACTGACGTTGCAGCAAACATGAGTGTAACTTTTGCACACGTAGCAGCATCCTGCTGTAAAGCCTTCAGTTTTTTTTCTTCCGCAATTTTTCTGCACGTCCTTTACGTTTCTTCGCATTCATTTTCCTGTCCATTTACACGCTGACACGGTTTACTTTTTCTGTCTCTCAGTTACAGAGGCAGAAGGGGGCCGACGTGGGATGTGATCGGGCCGGTNTTTACTTTTTCTGTCTCTCAGTTACAGAGGCAGAAGGGGGCCGACGTGGGATGTGATCGGGCCGGTATCAAATGAAAAACAAAATGGGCCACTCGCGGTTTTTCTGCGTTTTAAGGGCTGTGTCGTAAAAAAAAAACAAAAAACNAAAAAAAAAAACGCATTTACCGGCCCACAGACCAATCGGGATCGGGACCGATGGCAGTCCATGCCTGCTCTGTGTTATTCTGCAGTAGAGTACCAGAAGATTTATGAGAGGTTCTGGTACGCCCGGAAATGTGCCGGTACTCTAAAATGAAAATCACAGAGGTCCCGGTACTACGTGCCGGCCCACTTCAAGCACTGATTACATGTCATGTATATTCGGCAGAATCCAATTTACTCCGCGCATCACATTTTTTCCTAAATCAAATAAATAATCGGAGCGTAGCGTGCGTGTAAATGCCCTGAATGAATCACCCGCAAATAAAGAGAGATTCATTCATTAGCTTCATTATTAACTGCTTAACTTTTGTTTTGTTGGCTATGTTCAGACCACATTCAAAGATATTATAACCTTTGTTAAGAGGGAGGGAGGCTGGCTGGCTGGCTGGCTGGCTGGCTGGTTGGTTGGTATGTATGGTAAAATCAGAGTCAGATTCAAAACCACAGATCTGAAGTAAAATGTAAGAACTCTATCAAAAAGCAGTACAGCTGTCAGAAACAGTGACCAAACGAGCCTTACCACCCAGCATGGCAGGACAATCCCACACAGAAGATAGATGGTAATGTTACTTGCAGGAGAAGTCTACCCAAAACAAAAAAACTACTTCCAAAACCAGAGACACAGTCTCATGCAATGATGGAGGTAATAAATCATTTTATTTGCATAAGCATGCATCTTTATAGCATTCCTAAAAATGTCAAATTTAGATGGATAACACTCACCCTGGAACTGAGTTACTGTGTATGTTACTTTTAATTTCTAGTATTTCTGTGAAAAATGCAGCCATAGGCTTGCCCAAATAGTTTTCCTGTGTATCAATGCACATTGTTTTCTTGATAAGTGAAATACAAAATAGTTTTAAAGAAATATTGATTTTTTTTTTTTTTTTTTTTTTNGGTCAACACTACAAGCAAGCAACTTTGTCAGGCTACATGGAGCCATTTAATTCAGTATAACAGATACAATCTGTAATCCAAATGTAAACAAAGAGTTCCACCATCACAACTCAAACTTACATCATAGCTGTAAACACAGCAAGAAAACAGGCTGATATTATTATGTTCAGCTGACATACGAAATGTTGATTTTTTTTCGTTATTAAGGCAAGCTCTTCAATTATACATGGGAATTTAACACAAAGAATACATGGTCAAAAAGAACTGGAATTTTACAATGAAAAATATTGAAATAACAGATATCCTTGAGTAAAACAAAACATGCCCATAAGATTTTTGTAGTCCGGCATCTCTTCAACGTTTCTGCACAGCCTCCTTCGTTTCACAGATTCAGTGCACATGCAATATATAGGACAATTTCTGACAATTTCAAATACCCTCACTTGTGTTAGTGTTTTTCCAGCAGGCCGACTGTCAACTCTAACTGACGCTGTGTGGGTGGCAGCTGCATTGTACTAGTTGATGGCCTATAGTTCTCATTCACACTTCAAGGACCCACACCAAGACAAGCATCCCTTGGGAGACCATACCACACAAAAACCATGCCAAGTATATGGCTCTAAGCACATGCAGCAGAAGATGAAATGTGCTTCTATAAAAAATAATAATAATAATAAAATAAAGAAAACGATACTTTTTCTTTTTCTTCTTCCATCTAAATTTCATTCTGCCTGTGGTTATTTTTGCAGTCTACCCTCTTGAGACCTTGCATAACACTCAAAAATCATTTCATAATGGTTTCATTATGGTGCTGGATTGAGGTTTGGCAATTTTCAGGTTGTAAAATTATTGCTTGAAAACCCATTAATGAAGGGGATTGATGAAACTTTCAAATGTGCTCTTTCAGAACACAGAACCAAGGCTAAAGCTGCTAAAAATTTTTATGTGAATATTGATGAAACTGTATGCCATTAAATAATATGAAAGCGGTGGGAAATGTACTGTATTGTACAAGTATGATCTGCATATCTTTAAAATTTCAACAAATCATAGGTGACAGGTCATGTAATGGACTAATTTGATAGAACACTAACTTTACATATGTGGTTCCACAGACATATGAATGGTTAGTCTTCCAGGCCAAAAATGATAACTGTCATAGCTGCATTGATGCTCTCTGCCTTATACTGTATCTAGCCTGTGCACAAAGCATTACAGAGATATTACAGGAAGAATCACAAGCAAGAAATAAAGCAGCGACATGCACAGGCTAAACAAACAATTTTGAATGAAAACAATCTTGCTTCTAAAACACACCACAGCATGAACACACATGCTGTGTGTTTTATATGCAGTTTTATAACATTTCCATATCCTCAGGAGTGTTCTAAATATATGAAGGTGACTGATGGGAAAAAAAACTTGGTGACATCACTGTACAGCAGGACAATGACACAGTCGTGGCAAACCATCGTGCATGCCCACAGGTGTGTATGCAGAACCACAGCTATTAATAATTTGCAGCTGTTATGTATGGTTGGACAGTCTGACAGTGCACAGTGGCAGAAATTTGACAAATGTTTTTTTTTTTTTTTTTTTTTTGGTGATCCATTTTAAAACAAGCAGAATAACAACATAAAACTGGTTATACAGAGAAGGAAGAAATAAAAA
Source organism: Lucifuga dentata (assembly GCA_014773175.1). NCBI lineage: Eukaryota > Metazoa > Chordata > Actinopteri > Ophidiiformes > Bythitidae > Lucifuga > Lucifuga dentata. The sequence goes on from VXCM01001863.1 coordinate 3,131, forward strand.
CTTACAACACCCACAGTATAAAAATAAAAATGAACAAACATTAAAACATAATAATAAGAATAACAGTACTACTGCTACTACCTGTCTAACTACAAAAAATAAATAAATAAATAAATAAATAAATAAATAAATCTAATCTTAAACACAGGACCATATAAAAAAATATAGCCAAGTGAAATCTGCAGTGATGAGGAGCAGTGGCTAAGTCTCTCACAACTCATTTGACAGATTTATGACATTCTGCCATTTTTTGCCAAGTCATTTCCCTTGTTTAGTAAGGGTTAATGGTTTAAGCTTCGGTATTTGATTGCTACGCCCTGAGGATGTGCTTGAATGACATTATCTATAGAATTAGGAACATAAATCAGAAGTTTGTAAACTAATGCTGGCAGTGTATTATCCACAGTTAATAACTATGGACTCATTTTAGCTGATTTTGAGTGTTACTTCAACTTGGGGTCAATACAGTCACATTATTCTGAGCACTGGAATGGACCATAGCTGCTTCCCACAGAGCTGCTGAGTGAAAAGTGCACTGCAGACGATGCAGCAGCCCAGAAACATCTATTTCTTTTCTTTTTTGAAAGGAAATTGGAAAGATTCTCTCAAAGTTAACCTTTATTCATTCAGCATGACTAGAATTTACCAGTCTTGTTGCATTTCTCACTCATATAGTTGCGTACTGTACATTCTAATACTCTACATGCATGATGACCACAGGCTCAAAGGCTTCATGGCTTCATTGTCAGTATTAGGCCACTTTAGGCACTAGCACATGATTTGCCAGCAGTATTGCAATACTGTTCTGACTTGCTCATTTTATAGGTATTTTGCACAGTTTTCCAAACTTTTGTGGCATTTACCTCTTGTTTAGTGTCAGAAAAAATACACTATGCCGGGATAGCAAAACAACATAGAACAATGTCAGAACTGGCATACCGTAAATGCTCTAATAATGGCTGGGGCCTTTATTTACCTCAACCGTGGAGAGAACCCGGCCTTTATAAGATACAGGCTTTTATTAGAGAGAGCCTTTATTTCTAATTAAGGATTTATAACTACGTGCTTCTCGCCAAACTTTCCCTTTGCTGTGTCATAATTTATTTGTGTCCTTCAGTTTTCCATTAAAAACCCTGGGAATGATGACCGGGGTAAAATCTGTTAAGTCAGCACTCCCTGCAACAGTTATTACAGTAGGCGTGGTGAGCTGTCAAACCGAAATGAGAGCCTCGTGGCCAGCTTGCAGCATGTGTCCCACCGCTGATAGACGCACCATAATACATTTAAGATACTAAAATAAAATTTAAAAAATAAACCCCGCTTCTATGGAGAAACATTTCACAGTGTGATCATGCCTCTAGTCAGCTTTTATAAAGGTTCGTTTTCATCCATTTTATCCACATTTCCGGGTTGGTGTGTTACAGCGGAGCANGCTTTTATAAAGGTTCGTTTTCATCCATTTTATCCACATTTCCGGGTTGGTGTGTTACAGCGGAGCATCACTCACTCCTCACTGGGGAGGAGCTCCATGTTTACGGCTTTGTTTTACGCTGAGTCCGGTCGTTCCTTCTGGCTGAAAGGACAATGGCTAGAGGTTTTTAAAGCGGTTTGGTACTTAAAACGTAGATACTGTCATCTGGTTATNATTCAAACGATTTAGTAAGTCATTTTTCCCCTCCTCCGTGAGTCTCACAGGCTCTGTAGTTAGCGTTAGCAGCAGCAGAATACACTAATATTATTTGCCTGGACCAGTAACAGACATAAACCTACCCGGCCTTTATTGGGGACTGACCACTATTTTGTCCTGCTGACTTATCTCCCGGCCATTATTTGAATACTGGCTTTTAATAGAGAATTTATGGTATGTTCCTATAGTCACTCAGTGGTGAGGAACTCAGACATGGGCAGCAGGTGAGGTGATACTTAACAGAGCACCTGAACGTGTCTCAGATCGGATCAAAACTCACCATTTAAAAACTGACTGGTCAGCTGAGTGACTTTATCTATCAAAGTTATTGATCACTAACACACGTGAGGCAAATAAAGTTTTAAACGTTGCCCAGATTTCATACTGCTGAAATTTACCACCGGACTGAAGCAGGTTTTATTTTTTGCTTGTCGGTTTTTTTTTATGAATAGCTACCGTGACACACAAATAAGGAAATATCTTAGTAACGCCTCTTTCAGGGCAAACGTTAAAATGTGTTGGTAACAGGAGTTTATGAATGAGGGAACATGGTTGTGCCGTGATATTTGCGAATAGCGATGCGCTATGGTGAATCTGGGCCAATGTCTCTCTACTTTCCTGTTCGGAGCCAGAGAAGGCTGCCTCCCTCCATGGTGCATGGATTCTTGCAAAAAAGAAAAAGCCATTCACTGATGCCGAGACTGAAATACTGCATGATAGCTGCTTTAGAGGATGTGCTGACAGATGACAAAATAATGAAGGATGTACTGTATTTTCAGCTCGTTTTTATGCACTTTATTCAGTATGTTTCAAAAGTGATTTTTTTCACATTTTGATATGTGAATTGATATGATACTTTGATACACAGTATTAAGTGTTGTTTTCCTGTTCACATAAGTACTAAGATGATCAGATCATTTCTCTGAAAAATGTTTGGCCCCCATCAGGGTCGGATTGGCATTGGGAGATGGGCCGGTCGGTGACCTTTGCACAATTCACAATATAATATTAATTAAAACTAGTGCAGTTACCGTTGACAACGTGCCTGTTTGGACTGTGCCAAATTTATGCACGCGCAGCAGCCTGCCATGAGTATCTGTGGAGTAGAACTTGTGCTGGCGTGCCTGAACCATATTCTGCTGCCGCACCCTGAGCATATCCTGGTGCGCAGACTACTTTTTACTGGCACAGCTCAATTTGAGAACCGCTCATCCAAACACCTTAACGCATGCCACTGCATTTGCTTGGATCTTGAGCACTAAACCTGCCGAATTTAAACTTCATACAGTGCCGGGTCCTAGAGATACTGGTGCCACAAATAGACAGACAGAGAAACTGTCATTATAGATTAACTTAAACTAAGGAAACCTAATTTTTTTTTCTTGCATAATTTTCTTGGCACAGAGAAAAAGTGGACCTATTTGCCCCACCTCTGGTATCATTGCCATCTGGCTATTCCTATTCCTCCCCCCCCCAAATAATTTAGTTCTGCATATCCTCGTGAACTAGCTTTGTTTACAGTTCCCCGGANCCCCCCCCCAAATAATTTAGTTCTGCATATCCTCGTGAACTAGCTTTGTTTACAGTTCCCCGGAGCATATCCTGCCGCCAGACTACTTTTTATCGGCACAGCTCAATTCAAGAACTGCTCATCCAAACAACTTCACACGTTACACTGCAAGCCTGCCAAATATCAACTTTATACGGTGCTGGGTTCTAGAGATATTGGTGCCACAGACAGATTTCTGCTTTTATAGTTAGATTGAAGTCATCCGAGGGCCTGATAGATTAAAGGTCTGCGCCGTATCCGGCCCGTGGGCTGCCAGTTGCCCATCCCTGTGCTAAAAGAACCCAGAACATTTGTTCCAGATTTAATGGCTTAACTTGATTGTAGTTTTAAGAGTAGCCAGTACCAAATCTCTGCTGCCTGAGGGGTTTCCATGTCTATTTAGAAAAAAAGTTAGACAGCAAAGTGTCAGCTTTTTATTCCTACAAGCTGTCTTCTCTCTCTCTCTCTCTCTCTCTCTCTCTCTCTCTCTCTCTTTCTCATTTAATTTTCCTTCTTACTTTACTCAATCATACCACCACTCCTTTATGGTGAACTACAGCTCATTTCTTTGCATGTTTTTCTTTGATTATGTTTAATTTCCCAATATACCAATATCTTTACTTGTGCAGCATGTTCTATTGTTACACCTGAATGCACTTTCTGTACGTTTTGATATTTGTTGAATTCATAGTTTTGGAGTTCATTTACCTTAATGTTTGCCTTTTTCTTCTTGAACCTTTATTATCCTTGGGGAACATCATAGGATGCTGTCATGCTGCTGGCTGTCACCTCGATAAAAGGTAACAGTTCATCATGCTTGCACACAGACTAAGTTGGTTTAGTTGTGTATTTGTCCTTGAATAAAACAATAAGTACATTGCAATTTAGCATACATTTGTACTTCGTAGAGCACCTGGATTTCTGCACTCATCAACTCAGCTGGGCTTGCAACTTTAAGTATCTGTATGCTAAATACTTCAGCAAGGTCACACATTTTGTAGTGTATTTTTCTTATATCAAGACACTGCTAGATTATCTTCCTTCCGCAACATGCTGGATGAGGTCACACCTCAAATGAGGAGAGCTCTATAGCATTTAAGCGGAACCGAAACATCCTTGTTTGGTCACACATTCTAAGTCAATTTACTTATTTAATTCCTTGTGTTGACATCGTCTTATCAAGTGTTCATTTTCTGTTACATCCCACTGCAGTCATTGCAATTTCTATTTACAATCATATTTTGGTATGTAATGAGTCACTGTGCAATGCAATATTAAATCTGTTTTCAAATCCCCATGGGAAATCTCCTCCTACTTAAGTAAAATAAACTTTTCTTTAAAATTTCTTGTTGTGGCAGTACACATTACATACTACCACACATCATTTGATGTTTTTACCCACAGACCTCATGGAAAGTCAAAAACATTTTTTCTTTGGAAAAACTGCAAAATACCACTGTCATTATAGTCACTGTTTACTACTAAAGGATGATGATTATTTTCTAAACGAATAACTAACTGAAGACCAAAATGAAAGCATCCCTTCTCTAAACACCACTAAAGAAGATGTGTTAATCACTTCTGTTTAAAAGCAGCTGAGTAAATGTGTGTTCCCCAAAACATCAATGCATCTCATTTAGCAGAATGACATTTTTTTATGAGAGCCTGACAGGGAGGAGCCCCTGCAGCTACTGCATCAACAGTTGCTGTAGATGGACCAGCGGTGTGCCATCTTAAGGAACAGTTAAAATGCAGCACAGGTACCTTCAGTCCAGATTCCTTGTACCATTCTATCAGCCAACAACCTCTTGAAAATTATCAGACTCTTGCAAAAGTTTCTCCTGGAACTTACCAGTGTCCAAACTCAAAAGCAGACAGCTTTCGTCATACAGAATACTCTCTCCAAACTTTCATCAGTTTCTCTCAGATCGTCTCAGAAACTCGTCTGCCTTTACCAAAAAGTGAAAATATTTATGAATTTCTGAGATAATGAAAAGAAGTCCAAGGATGGGTTCATTATTATTACTAATAGCTCATCATGCTTGCACAAGGGCTAAATTGGTTTTATTTTCCCTTAAATAAGAACAATGACTACAGTGCGACTCATAAAGTACCTGGTTTTCTGCACTCATCACCTCAATTACATACTGTGCTATCACATTTTTTAAGAAAGTATATATCCAGAGGAAGTTTGTCCAAAGGCATGACAAAATTTTTGAGGTATTAATAACGAGATACATTAATACTGACATTGACTGTGTCTTTCTCACCATAAGAGATCCAAAGTACAGAGGCCTGCAATCCCCTGTTCAGCCTCAGACTTTGTGTGGTAGCTGGCAAAACTGAGTATATGCTAATCAAACCACCTTCATTTTTAGAGGTTCCTGACACTTGCAAAGCTTTAATCCATGACAGCTCGTTCTGAACATTATCTAATAATTGGCACATTTCCCTAGTGAGAACAGGCCTGCAATCTTTCCTCACTATGACAGTCTAATGCACTGCAGTACACATTCCATGTGGCTTTGAACTTATCACCATTTTTTTCCACCAACTAAATGCTAAGTTGCCTTCCACCTCACTCTGTATGGAAATGTGGTACATCACATTATTTTCACTTCATTTCTACTCGCGGGGATGTACATTAATGATAAAGATTAATTTCATGGTCTGGTATTTACATGATGTTTACCCAGAAGTAACATGATAAAACGGGGATCATTATACAACAAAATTTTGCACAAGTCTCACTAAGTATGTGTTTCATTTTTAATTTGAGATGCCCCATTATGCTGCACTCATAGTTACTCACATGGACCCTCAAGGCAAACTGTCCAACATTTTCCCATTGAGTCAGGATGCACACATTCCCAGTTACCCAGCAGGGTGAGAAAACACATGCACTTCCTTGATCTCCTCATCTCTCATTTAGGGTTGCACTGCACACCACCAGACCAGCAGATGGGCAATTCTGCAAACTTTTTTTTTTTTTTTAGGTCATTGTGGAAACAGTAGACACAGCAGGTTACAAACAGCAATGTGGAGGCAGCTCGAGGTGAATGTCAGCCTTTTTCTCTGCTTAGTAAACTAACTGCTCTGAGCATCAACACTGCCTTGGTGCCCTATGCTGATTACAGGCTCTACCATGGGCTGTTTTTTTTTCAGTGGGTAACATTTATTTTCTTGATTATTTCTGGTTTTAGACTTCAGAAGTACTTAAGTGTTATACACATGGGAACAAACATGCAAAGTGAAAATCCAGCAGTAAAATTGAATTCAAGTGCTAAGGCTACCATTCAATCAATATCTGTAAAAATTACAAAATAAAATAAAAACTGAGTTAAAATCAGCAGAGCAGCAGCCAAGATCAAACTCCTGACCCAGTAAAACTCAAGGAATTTGAGGACAGAAATATCTGCTCTACTGACACTTAGGTTTATTTGAAGTCATTCAAATATATTCATACGTATTCATATGTATATTCATACGTTCCTCATCATTTTCTTAGTGAAAGTGCCAATTAACTAAATAACCATTTAAAATGTACTCTGCACAGAGTGTGTGATAGAATGAAGGGAAGAACAACCTCAACTAGCCTCCTGGTTTAATTCCCATGGTTAATCTAATTTAGTGCCCAACTATTCACCCATACCTAGTCCATCTTAATAAGTCATCTGAGGGTATAATCAAAAGAATGTCACCAGTATATTGCTGTTTCACTGATCCTAGATTGGTGGATTAATCCGACTGGTGTGTATCACTTGTGATACAGAGAAGGCCAAATCAGCCTGAGGGAGTCAAGGAGTCCAAAAGACATCAGTTACCCAAAGATAAGCCTTCTCCTCCACATGCCCATTTCTAGCACCCGCGCCTCCCCTGGTATATCCCCTTGGCTTGCCTCTAAATCAAACAGTGAGCCTTTTTATTAATAGCCTGTCAGCAGAGTTAACATTTATTTCATGTGTATTCATCTGAACAGCTTTAACAAATGGCTTGGTGCTTGTGAACCTGCTCTTGAAAAATTATCCTTTTTTTTTTTTTAAAGCCCCTCTCTTTGTGAATTTCAGTGACTAAGTTAACGCAAGGTCATGTAAGGTTAACTACAGTAGATCCTGTTTTTTGTTCGGGTGAAAAATGAAAAATTTCTACATTTACAGTGCTCAGAAACATCTCAGCTTGAGGTCACGGTAACTTGTGGTTGAAATGAGAGGAAATACATTTGGATGTTGAGGCAGATGATGTGGGGTTAACTGCTCAGAAACAAATTCTTACTCCCAGTAAAACTGCAGCATGTCAGAGTAACTAGTTAAGGAGCAAAATGTGACAAATACATTAGAAAGAGCCATAATATAAATTAAGAAAAATTTAACAATGTTACTTTGAGGCCATTGTCTAGTAACACAACAGAGATAAGAAGTTGAAAATTTAGATGTAAGAGGATGAAAAGCTACACAGGAGCACCAGAGCCAGCAAAAATGATGTTATCAAGAGTTATCTAGTAGAGATCTCCGTAAACATAAGTGAAAGAGACAGTGCCTCTCCACAGAATTTAAGGTAACCCATTATTTCATTTTGCTCATTAAACTCTTCTTCCAGCATTGACATTTCCAAAAGGAATCCTGGTGTGCTGACACAAATTGATTATATTTCCTCCTCTGAACTGACAGGAAAGAACGACAGCATGGGAAAGGTGGTAGAGAGAGGAGGGGTAGAGAGAGAGAGAGNGAGAGAGAGAGAGAGAGAGAGAGAGAGAGAGAGAGAGAGAGAGAGAGAGAGCAATGAACATAGGAGAGAAATAATGGGGTGGAAAATAAAAGAGTGGGAGGAAGGATGAATGTTTTGCAACGACTTCCCATTTCCAAAGGCAAACATGCCAATGAAAGCGCTCTGCATCACAGATCTATTTGGTGATAGCTAACTGTACCTAACAGCATTTCAATCATAAATGTGTTCCCATGCTTTTCTGTTTGTAGCAGTCACATGTCGGGTATAACTTTGCAGTTCTATCGGTCTGTCTAAAGTTTTGCCAGAAGATTCAGAGCTGCAAAATCTTACACAAGGATAATTTAAACATAATGAAGACCAGATTTACTAAGCATTTTGCATCTAATTTCTGATGCATTGTGCACCTTCGATTGTGTGCACTTTTCCTGTCTTCTGAGGTGCATGCTCTGTGTGAGACACATGCATCTAAAGCAGGATTGCACAAATAGATGGAGATATGATAATTATGGCTGACTGTGCAGTAAATTCCACAGTTCATGTAATTTTCAAGGTCTACTTGTATACTTTCACTAAGACCTTTACAGTGTGTATTTGCCTGCACATACTTTTACCTTAGCATTTCAGTGAGACATCAGCGGTATCATTGCTATCTCCATTCTACTTCACTGAGACTTCTGGAGGACTCCATCACACTCAGCAATCTCTCCCACGCTGCTCCATCACCATTGAGGCTTGTATGTCTATATTTTTATAAGCTAAATTTTTGTGTGCTTTTTATTTCTTTTCAGATTTTTAAATGATGCCTACTGCAATATAATAATAACAATAATAACAAAGATCAGAGATTCAGCTATATTTTGATTTTATGAGTAATAGTTTTTTTTATGAGTATCTATGTAGCACCACCATATTATATTTTCTTGTGTGAACTTGCCAAGATCTCAGACAAATCCCACCACTGACCTGCACCCACGCTCGCTCTCCTTCCCTCACACATATCATGTCAGGAAGGCAGTCCCAGGTCTTCACTCTCTAATGCAATTCATTTAATCATCACTGCAACAGCATTAAAACCTCAACTCCAGTTTCACAGCTAACTTACCGGTACTTGGAGCTAGACAGAGAGTACTAATCTTCACACTCCATTGTTTATGTACAATATATGACAGCACAGGTAAAGCCACAGAGCCAATACATTTGTCTTTCAGTACATGACACCTTAGCCTTACTAATGAGCCATTTAACAGCACAGTGAAAGGAAGAGCAGCTGAACGAAAGGCCCCTTGTGGATTTGGTAAGAGCGTGTCAAGACTGGAATAGACAGTAATACTTCACATTGACAGGGGGAAGAATGAATAATGAGAGGTTCTGAGGCTGTTTCAACAACAAAGCTAATCTCTCAACATTTTCCCATGCCCATCTCTCCCTAGAGCAGCGGTCCCCAACCTTTTTAATACTGCAGACTTTTTTATACTGTTATTGGAGAGTAAAACCCCAAGAGAATGTTTCTTATTTCTAGTGTTCTTGGGATTTAGGTTTTGTTCCTGATGAGTGACAGCTTTCGCTCTGTGCGGCAGAGTGATTAGAAAGATGCTGCACACAGACATTTTTAGTTTAAACTACTGTACTGAAACTAGAGTTTAAATATATACCTTATGTGTAGGTTAGAATCTATTTTTTTCTGTGTACCTTTGAGTGTGAATATTTTTTTCCCTTGTCAATACGTATGGTCCGTGGCCCGGTACCAGTCTGAGGCCTGCTCACTGGGGACGTCTGCCCTAGAGGAATAGCGCTACCTGCTGCACACCATGCAGGAAAGTAAATCAAAGTCACACAAATACTGTATTAAACTCTGTATTGTTTTAATTAATCATTAAATGACAAGCTTGTACCTGATTAAGTCAGGCATTTGAACAAACTAATAGTTGTCTCAGTAGAATGGTCAAGAATAGAATAAGTGCATGCAGAATATTTAGCAAGAAAAAAATAGACGTTATTAAATGTTAACTTTTTTGTCTCCTTTCTGGATATTTAAATAGACCCTAAAGCACATTTCTACTGCCTACTGAAATTATTTTTAGTACTGCTCCAAGATATACCAGGTGGTTTGTGAATTAGAGAACCAGTTCTTGTGGTTCCGCACATTAAAGCTTATAAGTATTCACGAGCGGGAGCAGGCAGTGCTCTCCAATGGGACGCCAATCTGTGATCAACTCAGAGTGTCTGTCAGTCATTGTCAGTGGGAGTTGGGAGCTCAGGAGACGTTGTTAGGTTTCCATTATGACACATGACTTGCATTCAAACTCCAACGAGTCATCTCATAGGAGCTAAAGCATATGGAGAACAAACAGAAATGGATACCTTTCGAGTACCACAGATGGTTGGAACAGCTGCTGTAAGTCAGTTGTCATTCTGTCTGACAAATTTATGCAGCAACTTCAGTTTTCAATTTTGTGGGGAAAAATTAGCTAATTCCATCCAAAATAGTTCCCTCCTAAAGCAATCAAAGACACAAACTGCATTTACGGCTGAAAGTGAATGCCTAAAAAAGTCTGTCCTTACTGCAGTCTCTACAAAGAGATTGCGTGTCTGTGATCATTTAAAATAATGTCTCAATCAGTTTTAAATTCGACTTACCAGATCCCCTAAAAGACCCCCAAAATTTGATGCTGTAAGAGACCTTGGTTTAATTGTCAGTTTACTGCAAAAATGCAAAGTACAGAGAAGAGACACAAAACTAAATTTGTTTTGTTAAGTACTGCTTATGACAAGCACACCTGCAACACACACCTGCCCCTTCACTGCAGTATGACTGGCTACTCCTGTTGAACCCCCACCAGAGTCTGAATATGATAGATAATTGGCTTGTCACCACTGTCAATGATAGACTAAACAGAAAGAAAACTAAGATCACTGATGTACTGAAGTAAAGGCAGTATTGTATCTTTCATTAACAAATATATACTTTTTGCTCTCTTCATACACACACACACACACATACATTTTGTAGACATTCCCTTGACCTTTTATATAGTTTATATAACTGTATAGCTTTCAGTCAAGTTACCTGTGACATCAACTGACACTTACTGCACACTGAGATCCTGACTGTATTTCTACCCCTGCAATTACTACTATACTGCAGAAGAACATTTAACTGGAAATTTGATTAAAAATTTAAAGGATTGACAGTGGCCACTACAGCATCAAAAACTGGCCATAGAGGTGCACAAACACTTCTGAAACCCTCAATAAAAGCGGAGCATTATAAGTTTTATTAAGCTGCTACTCACTGCAGAACATACATGAGTGTTTTTTTCCAACCTCTAAGTTTGAGATTTAATACTGAGAAAAGATGTTCGGAGTTCAGCTTAACTATGATATTTATCTGGGAATATGTGACATATGTGATTGAGAATAAGGCAAGAACAAAGCAAAAACTAGAAGAAAATGAAAAGCAAACAAGGAGTAGCATGGAAGTGTACAATAAGTTATGTGGCCAGCATAAAAAGCTCTAACTCAAGAGGTGCTGCAGTTATTTTTCCTTCCAATTCAACACATTTCTGCCAACAGTGCTTAAGGTATTTTATTCCAGTTTCACAAAAGTCCTTTGCTCGGGTTGTTCAAAACAACGCTGATATGATGTCATCATCTGACAGGAACTGGATTTTGGCTGAAGCCTTTTTATATTTGGGAAGAGGTGAAAGAAAGGGGGTAAAAAAGATGAATAGGGTGGGTGCTGACTAGATCAAAGCCACAATATGGTCAGCAACCATGGTTACAGCTGACTCTCAGACATTTGGGTGTCCGGAATTTGTAATTTATAATCACTTAGCTCAAATGAAAGGCTGAGGTGTAAAAACACCTAAAAAGGCATTATATGACTCACTTGTTCAATTTGTTATGTGTCAGGCTCAGAACTTATCAATCTCCCCGGTGACGACCAGACGAGAATTTGTGAAAAAAGATTTCTAACTGTAAGAATAACACACTATTGGACTGCCAAAGCTCAGATGTTGAAGTGACAGTCTGCAGTCTGCTTTCATCCATTTTCTTCTTGAACTAATGACACTGCCAATTATACGACTTCTTTGCTGATGTACTTTTCAAGCTCCTTTATTCATTATGCAGTATCCTACTTTTCAGTAACTCATTATATAATTATATAAACCATGATTATGCAGTGATATATCTCAACTTGGGCTTTATCCCTAAGATCCCATTAGCGCCTAACTTTGGACATCCTTTCATTATGTTCCTTGTATTGTCATCATAGCAACTCTCTCACAGAATTGGGGGTTCAGATTTGCAGAAATAATGAAGACTTAGCCTGGAATGAACTGAAAAGATAGTTCAAAGTGAGATGTTCATCACTTTTTTAGAGTGTATGTAGCTCAATTACTAATTTGTTTACTGATTACATGATCTACAACCAGTGGCAGAATTGAAAAATCAGCTGCATAACCATAATCACAATAGCCAATCTAACAAACATGATGTTAGTTTTTGTGTTTCCACATGAATCATTAGACATTTCCTTGGGTTTGGAATGCCATCAAAGGGTAAAACCAAAATTAATTTGAAGGCGGAATCTTTTATCATCTGAGAGATTATTTGCATTTATTTACAGCAGATCCATGATGATTCCTCTTTTTAAACACCAACACGGATCTTCCTACACAATTAGGAAAATGCAGCATTCACTGGCTTGGCTTTTGCTTTGGGTTTTTAAAAGTGCAAAAAAACATGGCAGTTGTTATGGAAACATCTGATTTCCCCAAATTATCCACCAAAAACTTGTTTCTGCAGAAATCCAAGACAAGAAATTGGCCATGCAGTTTCAGAGTGTGTTTCACATTAAATCTTCAAAACTAAGACCATGTAGTGTGCTCACAATGTTCATACTTTATTCTACTATAATTATTGATATTTTTCAGTACAAAACTTTGTGTACTACCCTCAAATTTTTGAGTTTTTGGCTAAATAATCTGTTATTCTATCCAACAGTCAATAATTTATTTTAAATGTATACTTAAAATGTATCATTTTACTTTCATTTTCAACTAAAATGTCCATAAATCTACAATTTGACTTTACTCAGGTAAATACATGCAGAGTACCATTCTATTATTTGCTCTGTCCAAAAGAATGAAATGATTCTTTACCATTTACTTGCATAAATAAAAGCAATTAATTAAAATAAATAAATAAATAAATAAAAAATAATGTTTAGTGCTGTTCCTTGTCTATATGTTTTGCTGGATTGTTCTATATTTTTACTGTACTGATAGCTACAAATCATGCAGCATATAATGAAAGAACAAAGAAAGCCATAGTTTGTCCACCATAGTAGTAGAGGGCGTAAATCTGTATAGTAATTAAGCCATCACTATAACATAGCTATTTATTAAACTGCTGTTAATTACAATCTTATTTCAAGTACTAAGGCCTGAACGTGAATATGTTAATGTTAACATTGTGAAATCTGTGTGAATGAACCCCTGGCTTCACTCCTAGCATAACATTCATTCGGGACATCCCTTTGTTTTATTTGCTTGGTCACTGTGTCCTTTGCCTGCTGCCATTGCATTTGAAGCAGGAACAAGTAAGGACCATTGTCAGGCAACTGTGAATAATACATGAGAGATCCTGTGTCCCCCTAACTGCTTGTAATTTATGTAGTACTCCCTTTTGAAAAGGCAGACATAAGAAAAGGCAGATATAAAGAGAGACTCGAAAGAAATTAAGGAAGAAGGAAGCCTGGCAGCGGTGAAACTGACAGCCCAGCATGCAAATGTGCCCATCTATCTTGTAGGGAACACTGAGTGCGCTTTATCTCATCTAGAGGGAGACATTCATCTGTGCAAGACAGCCGTTTGAACCTACTAGACTAAAAAGTATAGGGGCTCTAAATTGAATAGCAATTGTGCAATTGTACAGCCTCCGCTAGCCTCCGCTGCACTACAGCAAACAGTGTGTGGAACCGCAGTCAACAGAGGACTGACCCTGAGCTGAAGCTATACCAGCTTCAGCTTGAAGGCCACATGATCTCAACATATTTTAAAGGAGCATACTGGTGATTTTGCATGTTTGAGCCCAATATATACAACCCGCATACACATCACACTATGGTCAACCATTTTCCAAAACATGCTACTGGAGCAGAGCTGGAGCCATTGGTTTTGGTTCATTCCACTATGTTATTAAAATCAACTTGTAGAGACTTGAAACAGGTAATCATCACAGAAAACACATCATTCTTATTTTTTGTCAAAGTTACTTAATTTAACCAACACGAAGCTGCATGGAAATGCATGAAAGCAAAAATGCAAAAAAATGCAAAAGAAAATGCATGTCTCTGCCAGGGAATATATATAGGAATATAGTCACAGGAAAAGGCGGCTTTTATTGAGGAATTAAAAATGCCCATGCCTTCTACATTCAATCATGCGTGTCAGCAGTTGAAACACTGGATTTTAAGCTGGCTTTATCACCTCACCATTTGATTTTGAAAGATTAGAAGATGTGGCAAAATAACACGAAATTTAAATTTGGTTTTCTGTTCAAACATGCAAAATCACCAGCATGGTCCTTAAAGAATATAGATTTATACATGGATAACCACATATTTCATACAACAAAAATTAAAGCAAATAACTTTGGCTCTTTTCTTCTAAACTGCATTTGGATTTTCAGGATGGACAGCTAGAACATACTGAATAAAATGAATTCCACTCATCAGTGTAAGACTTTGAGAGCAGTTTGTGTCAAATATGCTTGAAATTTGCATGCTTGACTATTGTGCCACATTTTATGATTAGCCAGAAAACTGTACTTAAATTTAAGTTTTACGTACACAGACTATTAAATTACACACAAGGATTCAAAGGATTATAGATGTATGTATGCACAGATGGACATGTGTATGTGGGCAAACAAACATGCATAATGTAGACCCAAACAGGTTTACAGAAGAATATCAAAGAGAACAAATTATACAGTTAGGTCTATAAGTATTTGGACAGTGACACAATTTTCATAATTTTGGCTCTGTACACCACCACAATGGATTTGAAATGAAGCAACCAAGATGTGATTGAAGTGTAGATTTTCAGCTTTAAATCAGAGGGTTTAACACAAATATATCCACCATTTAGGATTTACAGCCATTTTTATACAGTCTCACCATTTTCAAGGGCTCAAAACTAATTGGACAAACTAACATAATTATAAATATAATGATCATTTTTAACACTTGGTTGAAAATCCTTTGCAGTCAATGATTGTTTGAAGTCTGGAACCATGGACATCACCAAATGCTGGGTTTCCTCCCTAGAGATGCTTTGCCAGGCCTTAACTGCAGCTGTCTTCAGTTCCTGCTTGTTTGTGGGTCTTTCTGCCTTCAGTTTTGTCTTCGGCAAGTGAAATGCACGTTCAATTAGGCTGAGGTCAGGTGGCTGACTCAGCCATTGAAGAATGTTCCACTTCTTTGCCTTGAAAAGCTCTTGAGGTGCTTTTCACAGTATGTTTTGGGTCACTGTACATCTGTATTGTGAAGCGCCATCCTATCGGTTTTGCAGCATTTGGCTGAATCTGAGCAGAAAGCCCTAAACACTTTAGCATTCATCCTGCTGCTTCTGTCAGCAGTCATATCATCAATAAACACTAATGACCCAGTTCTATTGGCAGCCATACGTATGCATGCCATATCACTGCCTCCACCATGTTTGACAGATGTGGTACGCTTCAGATCATGAGCCGTTCATTTCCTTCTCCATACTCTTCTCTTCTCATCATTCCAGTACATTCTGGTACTTAGTTTCATCTGTCCAAAGAATATTGCTCCAGAACTTGGCAGGCTTTTTTTTTTTTAAGATGTTTCCTGGCCTTCTCATTCTTGAGTGTTACTGATGGTTNTGGCAGGCTTTTTTTTTTTTAAGATGTTTCCTGGCCTTCTCATTCTTGAGTGTTACTGATGGTTTGCACCTTGTGGTACTTCTGTATTTATTTTCATGAAGTTGTCTCTTGATTGTAGACTTTGACAATAATGTGCCTACCTCCTGGAGAGTGTTCATGAGTTGGCTAGATGGTTTTTCTTGACCAAGTAAAGAATTCTGCAATCATCCACTATAGTTCCCTTCCATGGTCATCCAGGCCTGTTGGTGTTGCTGAGCTCACCAGTACGTTCCTTCTTTTTAAGAATGTACCAAATTGTTGATTTAGCCACTCCTAATATTTCTGCTATCTCTCAGATGTGTGTGTATCTCTCAGATGTTTGGTTTTGTTTTTTCTGCCTAATGATGGCCTGCTTTACTTGCACTGACAGCTGTTTGGACTTCATATTGAGAGTTAACAGAACAGCTTCCAAATGCAAATTCCACACTTGGAATCAACTCCAGACCTTTAGCCTGCTTAATTGTTAATGAAATAACAAGGGAATAGCCCACACCTGGCCATGAAACAGCTTGTCAGTCAACTGTCCAATTACTTTTGGTCCCTTGCAAAGGAGGGGACTACATATAAAAACTGCTGTAATTCCTAAATTCACCCAATTTAGATGTAAATACCCTCAAATTAAAGCTGCAGCCTGAAGTTTAAAATTACATTCATCATATAACTTCAACCCCAATATCTTTTTGGTAAACAGCTAAAATAACTTTATCAATGTCCAAATATTTATGGCTCTAACTCAGTTGTGCATAACAAGCTACAGTACTTGAAATTTCATCTTCACCTAACTTGCAGTAAGTCAGTGATTTCTGTGTGTGTGGACAATCACAAATACCAAGACTCAACATTCTTCCTTTTCATAAAATATTTCACACTGAAGGTTTTACACACAGTTGGAGGAAAAATTTAACACAATTTATTTCCCCACTTCAAGAGCAGAAACAAATATGTGGCTTTTATGTAGTCTTAGAAATTTTTTTTTTTTTTTTTNTTTTTTTTTTTTTTTTTATGCATAGCTGCAGCAGGTAATATCAACTGTCAGAAATGAATTCCAACTGCTTGGAATCACAAGTACTGCGTAAATTAACTTTGTGCTCCTATGAAACTGCCAGTCTTCTCTTCTGTAGCAGTCAGGTCCTAAATCATTAACCATAAAACATTTTGCAAAAGTCCCCTCTGAATTACTTTACATGTGTGTTTGCATGCAATTTTATGTACATTTGCAAATAACTGTGTTAAAACAGATAACAGCTGCACTGAATAAATATTTTAGCAGTAATTCTAAGTACTTTGTCTTACCTGTTATGCAATGATGCATTCACATAAAGCCTTGGCCACTTCTGTCAGCATCTCCATCCATCTTCTGCATGTCTGCACAGAATAGAAGAACACAGACGTGAAGAGACAGCAGCACTACAGCACAGCTTCTTTGCAGCCTCTCTGTTTTGTTTACTGGAGCTTTACCAGGAGATTTTGAGAACGGCTGCAGCAGCCACAGCACGGCTTGTGAACCACCCTCCCTGTTTGACATCTGGACCAAAAAAAACACGCCTCAAGAAGTGACCAGTCAGAGAGGACAGAGAACGGGGACAGACACCAAGAGGCAGCGGTGAAGGTAATGAGTTTAATGATTCGAGCTCTGGGGCCCAGAGGATAAGGCTGATCCAGTAGGCTGGAAAATGCTTGGAAGAGTCAGGACAGTGGGAGGTCCACACACCACCACCAAGTTCTTAAAAACACACACACACACACACACACACACACACACACACACAAAATGTAAGTTTTCACTGGCTCCTGTCAGCAGACTAGACAGTGGTATATGGCCACATGAGCTAAAAGGGTTTGTATGCACAGGGCAACAATGGTGTGCAATGAAAGAACTAGAAAAATAACCAGAAAATAAGACAGTCAAACAGAAGGAGAAGGAGAGAGAGAGAGAGAGAGAGAGATCTCTATTTGTTAGTCTGAGAAGCAGAAACACCACACTTCAGTTTTTTTGTCTTTGTCAGAGGAATTTGAGTCTCATCATTGCCAAAGTAAACACAATGATTATTTTTTTTATCAACTGTAAAGTGTAGATGTTGAATGCTAACAAAGAAACCATTGTTATATCTTTGTTGTATACTCAAACTTTCTAAGAAGGTAAAGGAGCTAGCACTGTGCTCGCTTTCAGTGCTAAATGGGTATCTAATAGTAGATAATGAGTAGAAAACAATATTAACTGTAATCATATCATCTCATAATCAATAAAACTTTGCCTATTCATTAAATACTTTACATAACAGCTTACTATGAAATCTATTTACAGGTATATCTTGTATTTTGTGCCATGTAATGATCTGGCACATCTTTTGAATACATAAAGGAAATATTTCTGAGCTACTCACTCATTTTATTTCACAGATTGGCCAACAAAGAAACAATCATCTCAAGTACGAAAGACCTGCTTGTTAATGCTCAGACTGATGAAACACTGATTTTTGTTATGGCTTCCACTTACGAATCAGAGATGAAGCATCTCAGCAACAGCAAGAAGGGACAAGGATCAGACTAAATCAGTGGACAGTATGACAGTATTTAATTTAATTTGCTATTCTTGTATCAAAGCTGAAAATGTGTTTGTGGGTCAATAGTTTTGATGTGAATATCCAAAGACCCAATGAGTCACGAGGAGGGGCTTCATCTGAAGGCTGGTGGTTTGACTGAAGCATTTAAAAAACATTGTGACTGCCATTATTGTTGCCATTTTAAAACATTAAAGACATGGATTTGTAATTATCACGAATAATCCCTTACAGTATAGTATGTATTTTAACAGTAGCATTTTTATTATTTTCTATAATAAAACAAAAGAGATCATTCTGAAACAGCAGTTAAACAGCAGATGGTTTGCAACCATAAACAGTCTGTCTCTGCCTCCTCTCTCTAGCTGCGAAGCAACAACCAATAAATTATAAACTGAAAAACTACCAAAATGAATTTAGTTGTGTTAGAAAATTGTATTATTTTATCTGATCACATCCAAGATCTGCTGTGTAGTTTCATCCTTAGCCAAATAATATCAATTCTTATTTACACTACGTGTTCCTTCTCAAAAAAAAAAAAAAAAAAAAAAAAAAGCTTATCAAATAAAATGATGGAAATAATTACAATGCATCCCAACATTTTGTTATGCAGTATATGTTGGTATACTTTATATGGTAAGTTTGTTAAGACTACAAGTTACATTATGACTTATAAGGAGTAATAACTGCAGTCAGATACATTCTTGTTTCACAGTAGCACATAAAAAAAGGTTCTGAAAATATTCAAAGGTCTGTATATTTCATGGGCACAAAAAAATTTGAGTAAAAATTTGTTTAAATCTGAACAGAAGCTTTTGAAAAGAAAAAGATGAGCCTTAATTATCTACTGCCAAATACTAAAGTCATTATACTAGCTGGAAGTGTATTCATTAAAAAACATAGTTTCACTATTTGCTGAGTGTGTAGACAAAGTGTCAGATGTCCTCTCTGCATTAGCACAGATGTCGCTGTGCCTCAGCACCATATCAGGCAAAAAGCTGTGCATCATTTACTAAATGGAAAGCTTTAGAGGGAAACAGCCTCCATCCTGCATTTCTTTCCACTGTTAATAAATCAACATCAGACACTGACGAGTGGACAGACTCCAATTTTAAAAGGGTGTTTCACTATGCCAAGCTAGGTACACATCAAATGTCTCCCTAAACATATTGCTGTTTTGATGTTTCACTGCTATTCATACTGACCAAGTGTAAAACTGCTTTTGTTGTGGAAGCATAGAACTTGGACATGCACTCAACTCTGCATTGATGTGATTTATTGGCACAACACAATAAACTAATAAAGCTCTTTCTCTTTCCCCCCTCCCCCTTTCGGATAACCTAAAATGTCTGCATTGTTGGGAGATGTCTGGATGCTGGATAAAATACTCTTACTGTTTAATATGAGTGCCATATGGGATAGAATTCAAATAGTTTTTGGATGTAAATTCTCAGATTTTGTGCTTGCTTTTCTCTGTTTTATATCATTGTGTATTTTGTTTACGTTGGTTTCTTTACTTGATCTTAGAAAATAATCATACGTAAATGACCTCATAGCAGAAAATAAGCATAACACTTTACAATCGGTGAAAACCTCATCATACAATCTGCATACTACGCCAGCAATATCAGAAAAGACTTCCTCTGGACTCATTTCAGTGAGACAGTCAGACAAAAACCATCCAACATTTAACGATAATGCACTCTTCTAAAAACCACACTGTTCACAGCTGCTTTCTCCTTTTCTGGTCAGAAAACATCACACACACACACACACACACAAATCAGAAAAGAGGTGCTAAATGTCACCACATTTTTCTCGTGTTTTATAGTGTTTTAAGAATGAAACTGATCTCCAAATGGCCATATTCAGAGCATCTTTTCTTCTCACTAATTAGCCACAGACAAGCAAAACCTGAACGATACTCAATACTCTACTCTACTCTATACTCAAGCTGAGAATCTATAGTTCAAGTACAATGTGCTCATAATTTTTCATTTTTATTACCTTTCAAGGCTAGAAAAATCAATAATGCTATATTTCTGTGCGCAACTTATAGAAAGTATGTGCAGTGATTGCAGTCTTGGGATTGAATGAAAGCAGTTATAGGAGCTCAATACAGGTTATGAGGAGGCTTTTTTTCAGTTTTCAACCTTTTCAGTTGTGCAAAACAACTAGAATTTATGTGATTGTAATCGTTTGAATGTAGTCATTCCAACAAGCATTCACCATTGCAACATTTATTTTTCTGCTAGAAAGATAAGATCTGTCTATTCAGTGGACACAATGAACCATCGAACGAAGTCTGACATTTTTACACCCAATCCAACACCTATTGAAGCCACTAGGGGCAGAGTTTCAAGCCAGGAATTTTAACGGAATTAAAACAAAAGTCTTACAGCAGCTTTGCAGTCATGGATTACACAGCATTCATGTGCCTGCATAAATATATTCTTGTCACGAAGAGACAGAGTCACATCTGGCTCTGTGAGAACACACCAACACCAGCTGTACGAACACAGCTGCACTCCTACATGGGAAGTCCTCTAAATTTTCAACCAATTTTCTCTTATAAGCCACGATTTCTGACTGAACCCAACTTTAGTCATATTGAAGTATTGCAATCTGTAAAAGTCATCACAGACCCTAAATATACTGCAGTATCTCAGTAGTCAGAGAAGAAGGGCGTTAGTACAAACTGTCGCAAACTTTAACAACTTAAAATGAGCCACTGTTGGCTATAGCCCACACCATACACAGATAAAGAAAAGTGGGAAAATTTGTAGCTCTTAACTTAGCTCCTCACAGCAGAAACCTCAAGTATGAGAATAGACACGCAACCTGAAGGGGTCCCGTCCAGCCCATTTCTTATCTATCGCCAACCCTTGACCTCCCAGTAACAACCTCAGTGGTAGAATAAGTCATTCTATGACACATTTGTCACTCATCCTCTGTACAAACTGTAAAACCTTCTCACTCTCTGAATGGGCTCTTACAGCTCCTCAGAGTCATTTTCCATAGCAAACGTGTCCTGGTATCAAAGTGAATCGCTGAGTCAAGGTAAACTTTTGACAAGACATGTTATTAGATGAAAAACTGTCTTCACTAGAAAAACACAGACCAGCTGAACTGAGTTACTTTCACGTCGATTGTCCCTCACATTTGCTACAACAGCAAGCTGCAGTTGCATGTGTTATTGCATGTGTTATTTATTTATTCATAAAAAACAAAAAAAGTTGTGACAACAGATCAAATTAATGAATTTTCAATTTCAAGTCTCACCCACTTAATGTGATTGAAGTTCAAATTGCAATTTCACAATTAAGCCTCCTGCCTTGTGAATGAAACCTAAAAACAAAAAGCTACAACAGACATTTGTAATATGACCTGTGTGTGTGTATCCTCTGATGCTCATCTCACCTTATGTGAGTATCTCTTTCCTGGCGTGGCTGTATGTCTCCTGTGATGTGAGTTAGTTGTCTCTCCTGATATGGAAATTTCTTGACATTAATGTGACATGAACCCTTCTGACGTTCTGTCGGACTGGCAAACTCCAAGATGCTGTGTGAGAGAAGCAGCTCTGCAGATGAACAGCTGACACACCATGGACAAAAAGTGAAAACAGAGGCAGAAACGTATCCAGACAGACCAGATTCAAGCAGCCCCTCTACCTGAGTGGAGTGATGCTCATAGAGATGGAACGTACAGTACAGACAGCTGTATAATCAAAGACTGATGTCTTTTCAAGCACATCAGAGGTCCCCTTTGCCACAACAATTAATAGTGCAGAGACATTAATTTCTCATTAAGGGAGAAAAGATGATCTACAATGCTGACTTAGCAAATATCCATAAATTGCCAGGCAACATTTGGTCTTGTTATGCACAGGGTAAAATGTGGAAGATTCATTGACAAAAATCTTCAGGAGGGACAAGTTTAACAGTGTAATCTTCAGCAGAATTCCTACAACTATTAAAAATTAATAGTACCTCATTATGCAGTGTACAGTTAGTATCTTGGGCAATAGAATTTGCAGTTATATCCTTGGTAATAAAATTATCATCAGCTGATTTAATGGACCTATGAGAAAGTGCAATAAATGCAGCCAAACTGCAGACTGGAAAATGATGCAAATCATAAGTTGAATTATGTTTCCACATTAAATCCCACTTTCTAAATGCAATTACCACTCTCTCCAATACAGTAATGGTCTCACTCCAAATCTTCTGGTGACACTGCAAAATGCAAAAAATCTCAATCCTTAAACCCTCCCTAAATCTGATAAGAAACAGCCTTGGTAAGAGAGTGAGAGAAAAGAGAGAGATGAGGTCTTAAAATCACTCACTTTTCCTGCTTGGGCACAATGCCAGGAAGTGGAATCTAGAGTTTAATGTCAGACAGGCACTGTAGAGAATGAAGGCTAAACTGTGACTGTATGATTGCAAGTGAAAGGAGGATCATGCTAATCGTGAAATATACAAGGCATCATAAGTAGAAAAAATGCCTTTTTTTATGTGTAGTAAAAATTTTTATGTGCCATGACAATGATGAAGTGCATATTGGACATTCAAGCAGAGACGTACCAGCTGTCCTGAAAATAAAGTCCCAATTTAACCTCTTTTTCTGTGAATACCTCTCTACACCATTTTGGTAAATTAGTAAAACTGGCTTTATTGTGCGTATCCATTTCTATCAATTCTATACTGGCATTGTGGAAAGCTGCAGTGAATGTCGAGAGGATACTGCTGGATGGCTGACTTTGGAGTTGGACAACAAAGACGAATTGATTTTGTCTGCACAGAACAAAGACGAGTTGTGTATCTGGACTCACTAAGCGCTGATGATATGTTCTGAAATGGTATGTTCTGAGATGTTTTAGGTTCAGTCCTGCACTGGCTGGGCTTTAAGGTGATTACAGATTTGAAATAGAGTGAGGGAAAAGGAAGAAATGGCAAAGGAAAAAGTGGGAAGATAGATGGAATACAGGCAAGCTGAGAGGCTGACTGGGTGGGCTGTGGGTTAAGAGAGTGACAGTCATGCTGCCACGATTGGATGATGAAGGACCTCGATAGATGTGGTAAACAGAGCTATAAAGGGGTCAATGCAGGGCTGTCAGGAAGTCCTGTAATGAGGTACATCTGATCAGATGTACATTCAAGATTCAGGACAATCATTCATTCAGACAGACAGTTTGGTGTGAAGTTCAACCTACAGCCACACGGAAACACTGGCTGGATAAAAGGGAAATAAACAAGATATTAAGCCATATAAAAGAAAATAAAACACAACACACCATAAAGATGTAGGTTTAAAGGAAGATACCTCTGATTTTGAATGTGTTAAGCAATTTACCACAAATTGCCTTAGTTTACATTACTGAGATCTATTTTGCAAACCATGCTGCCAAGCTTGTCTTGCCAAACTTACAGCCACTGATTTCAATTCATGTCCATACAGCTTGGCAAACAATTAGCAGAATGCTTGAAACTTGCCTGAGTTGCTTAATTTATCACAGTAAAATCACTCATTCATTTCTTTTTGTGAAATTACATAATGCAGTGCATACTTTTCAAAATCAATCAGTACAACTATGTCACCACAAAACAAGACTGGAACTTTAACAAAAAAAAAAAAAAAAAAAAAAAAAAAAAGTGATTTAACAGCAACTGAAAATCAAGCCCGAAAGTTGATGCTGGTACATCACTGCAGAAAGATGAAAACTTCAGAGTCTATCAATCAGCAAAAACAAGATTTCCAGCTGCAGACAAGTTCTATTTCAACATGCTAAAACTTGGAAAAATTCCTACTCTGCCCTGTTCTGGGTAAGACCTGGAATGCCGTCATGTAGCCAGCTGGCATGCCGTTAAATAGTCCGTAATCCTGCGGAACCAGATGTTATTCTTTCACTTCATGCTGAGAAAACACGTCTGGAGAACTCAAACTGTGGTAATTGATGGCAGTGAAATCTGCCACTCACATAGCTGCACTTTAATCTCACAACCCGCCTTCAACTTCCCAATCCATTTACGTTGAAATTTCAAAGAACCAGTATGAACCACCCTCACTTTCACGGCCTGTCTAGGGATGTTTTAAAATAGTCTGCCTTAACTAAACTTTCTCCCTAAAAGAATGTTCATTTTCACACAAGTAATGTCTTATCTCTATCGCCACACATCTCCGTATTCTACTTCAGGCTGTCATGCTGATGGTCACTCACACTAGCTAACTTGAGCTAACATAACGAGGTTTGGTGTCAGTTGGACTTGGTTGACAAGAGCACCATTTCCATTTCTTTTTTGAATCACTTCCTCAACCTTAAAAGACATACCAGTGGTTTGGCACGTTTGAGGCCAATAAATACTACCTGCATACATATTACCTTACTGCCAACCATTTTCCAAAAAATACTATTGGAGCTTTACATTTTTAAATTGTTTTCCTACTTTCCAGACAGCAATTGATAGGTAATCCATCGCAGCAAACTACATGTCATTTTCATTTTTTGTCAAAGTTACTAAATTTAACTGGGCTTTTATTGAGAAATTAAAAATGACCGCCCCTTCTACATCCGGATGAACATATTAGCAGGTAAAACATTAAATTTTAAGGTGGGTGTATCACTGAACATTTGATTTTAAAAGATTTGGGGATTTGGCAAAATAACACAAAATATGGTTTTATATTTTGGAAAATGGTTGACAGTAATGTAACATGTATGCAGAGAGTATTTATTGGGCTCAAACGTGCAAAATCACCACTTTTAAGACCACTTTTAATTCTTCTCAAGGCACTAGATTGGTTTGGAAATTTCAAACTTGATTTAACAAATTACTAACCTGTTTAAGGGCTTCAAACTAAAACCTTTCAATAGCATTTTGTTTTTTACTTGTCATCGAGAGTTCACATTGACCAATCAATGTAAAAACACATTTAAAAAAAAAAAACTGTTTTGTTTTTTAATTAACGTTAAATGTGATAATACCGCTATACTACAAGTTGTGCAATACAAAAAAATTGAATAAAAATATATGGGAATATACATAAACATTCTTATTTTGCTTAAATAACTGATATAAGACTGGTGAAGCTGGCTAAAAGTCACATTGCCCACAACTAGTGGACTACTGGCCAGAGTCCTGACTAGTGTTTTAGTCATTGATTAGTCTGTTAAACCTAAAACTCACATACATTTAAGCCAAAAATCCTCACAGGTGCACCCAGGTGTGCACATCGTTCTACATACACAGCTGGCTCCATGAGACTACATGGTCCAAAGCAAGTCCTGCAGCCCTGCTTTACCGACTGCTTCCATCGATCTAGGCAGAGGTCCAAGAGGACAGACTAGGCTGACTAAGGCTCACAAGCTCCCTGCTAACCCAGGAATTGTCTCTTCGCTCGCCTCATAATTATTCTGTTGGCCCTGCTAAGAACCAGAGGGACTCTCTCCCTGCTCCATTACTCACACACTGCCAAAGATACTGCACAGAGGTTCCCCAGGCTGCACCAACACACAGCTACAGCTGTGTAGGTAGAAACACTCTAAACAAATACAAATCAGACTCAAGTTCTATTTTAATGTTAAATGTTCCCTTATTATGACATATGTATGCATAGTGATTAAGACACTTTTCTTCCAACATGCTGAGTCAGAGAAAACAGCTTGAAGCTTTTATTTGAAAGACGAGTAAAGCAAGCAGATTGGGAGTAAACAGATCTGGATTATGTTCAGTAAGATTTAAACGCAAATGCCAAGAATCCTACCTTTACTGTACACATGTGTACACAAAAGTTGTCTCCAAGTATCTGTGTTTTTGTGGTTTTGGACTGTGGCTCTTACTTTCCATTCCACTCAGTTAGTCATATATTGTGGAAAGAGTTACCCCAGCACTACAAAAATAGAATAACAGAAAAAAGAATCTGTTGAACTGGACTTTAAAAGACTGTTAAGGGCCTACACCAATCATATACATTTTCACAGAGAGTGGAGTGGAATGCCTCTCCAAGTACTCAATATCCCGATTATGAAAAGCAGCACTGGTATACTGAAGGTGCAGATGATGACATTAATAGCAATGAACTACTTTCACATTACACTCTGCATTAAAACATGATCACCATATCTCGATACATAATTTGGATAATGATGTCTGATGGCAGGATTTGCATTTGCACCTTGCATGCATTTTTGTTATCTGAATGCTGTCTATATTTTAATCAGATCTCAGTATGCGGACCATTATGCTGTTTTAGCCCAACATTCCTCCTTGCTCCTTGAATGATCTTTATCTGTTTATAAAATCTTTTGAGTGGGCTGTCACTGTCCATGGTCCAGGAACCTCATTTATAAAACTGTGTTTCCATCGATACCAAAAGTTTACGTACTCAAAAAAATAAAATGGCATATGCCAAACACTATTCAGATTTATAAAACTGCGCACATACACACCTCCACACAATTTCCCCCGTTATAAATCACGATCAACTTACAAATGTACGCACATTGAAAAGGCTCTTATCTCAACCACTACACCTCCACAATTTACAATAAACAGTCAATGCAAAGGGCTATATGGAAAGGAATATGTGAATAATTACATGCATACAAGGCATACAAGGCATTGCATTCACACCTGGGTAGTTCTGAATGGTGATACAATGCATTGGATAACATCCTGATCACAATGCAAGCATTTACACCTTGACATGCGATAACATGCAATCTCCGTATTCAGATAATGTATAACGAGATTTCATATCAATTTCATATCAATACAAAGTGTAAATGGGACCATTTGGATAAAGAGTGATAAATAGAAATGGTGTTTTTAAAGAAACTCCATAATACCATGTTAAACTGTCATGCCCTCAACCATATTCAACAATGTGACATTGCCTTCTAAATATTCTATTTAAACAATGTGTATGAAATCACCCTATGCAGCAACATTTATAATCTGCTTCATGTTATAGCAGTAATCTAAAATCGTATCCCAACATGTCAATGACATTTTCCTTACAAGATCATTTTGCACATTGATTAAAGATTGCACACAGCCAGCAAAATGAAAGAGACAGATAGGATATACTCCATCTATAGGATGGAGTACATTGTATATCATGGTGTATAGTATCACAGATTTATGGGATTAGATTGCTCAGATAGACTGTGACGCCAGACCTCTGAGTCACCCCATATGTTGCATTTGAACAAAACGGAAAGCCTGTATTGAATACATAAATCCACTCTAATTAGCTTATTGAGGAAACTACTCAGCAGTGTTCCTGTGTATTTTATCAAGTAAAAACAAAAAGAAATCACCGCAACATAAGGAGATATATCACAATTCTCAATGCTAATGCCACTGGCTTTGTACAGATGAAACTGCAACCTCACATAAATATATGATCACACACACCTCACAACTGTACTTTTAACCCTATAATAATTCAAAAGCAGCTTCTTAAGCATCTTCATGTGATAGACCCACAATCTGATGTGCATTTTGTCTGAGATTCCTAATCAGATAACACATTTTTCAGAGGGCCTGATGTCAAAAGACTGAGTTGTAAAACTGTTGAACAGTTAAACACTCTCTGTCTCTCTCTCTCTCTCTCTCTGTGCAGTGCAGGACAGGAGGGGGGGATTCTTGAATTCCACCTATTGAGTATAAAAATCACAAAGTAATTTAAAAAGATGTATATTCATCCAGCCGCCTTTGTGGTGACGCTGCCAAGCATCCAATTATCAGCTTTATTTGGCAAACACTTCTGGAAATATGCTCACTCTGTACCCAAAGTACTGAAGATTGTCACATATTAGCATGTGAGTTACAGATGTGTCTAAATTACAGCTCCAGAGCTCTGTTTGGTACCCACTGACAGTGCAGGGATTTAGAGGGCTCTGCATGCTGTTTTGGTCTCAGGAGGGCAGCAGTATCTTGGTGGCCAAATTTATGCTGTGGAAATTAAATATGAGATTTATGCTGCAATAAGACTGCAGAGGTTTGGACAGCAGGACGTCAGAGAGAGGGTAGAAGGAGACCCATGCAGTTCCTCAAGCAACAGCTCCACCTAGTGTTCAATTCTCTAAACTACAATCAGGAATGACAAAGGCTAGATCTAAGATGCTATTAAAAGTCACAATCCTTATGTTTTTTAACATGTAACGCCGAGCTAAATTAGCATATATAATTGATGAGTTTGTCTTATTCATGAAAACCAGCATTTCATGTTTTGTTTTTTTTTAAACTGATCCTAATGTAAAAAGCAGAGCAGTTTTTCCTGCTTTACTGGTAGGTAAACCAGTAGGTAGGTAAATCTGGTACAACGGCACCAGAAAATGCTACCTTAGACTGCCTTGTCTTGTCTACTATTCAAATCCTGTTAATTTTTTTGTTGGTACGACCCTATTTTGCACTTTTATTTGTGTAGGTTTACCTCCGGACCCAGGAACGTTTCCCCCTTAAGTTCGGGTCATAGGGCTTATGTTAACACTGCAAGCGAACTCGGGTCCGTTCAAATCGAACTGTGAAGCAGTCTGAGAGGTTTGTGGTGAGGACATGATCTGCACTTGTCCTCAGCTACCAGGAAATTTAATGACTGATCTCGCAGAGGGTTGCATGTGGTGAAGCTCCACTACATCTGTGGAAAAGTTTTAGGTTAGATGTTTTCAGATCCCCCCCCCATCCCCCACTTTAGACCATAAAACAATTCACTGCAGTTAAACGACACCTTTGATTAGACATTACAATTGAAACGGACGTTGTGAAACAGTCGTAACATATCAAACTTACTTACGTCATCAGATGAACATGTTGAAGGTTAGCATGTGCTCAGTATGAGCTCCATTCTTCTGATATGAAGGTAGCACATCTTCACATAATATGAAGCAACAGTCCAGCTTCTACTGTCATACTTTTCTTGGTAAATTGACCAAATAATGACTATATTTAGGACAATATAATTCTGGTTTTGTTCCATATTGTTTAGCTTTCCCAGCAAAAAGTAAACTTCTGGTTTTGATTTTGTTACTCCCACCTCAAATGATTCTGACCAATGCAAGGCGAGTGTTGTCACGTGTTTGTCCACGTATTTGGGTCAATTATGTTTTTTCCTGTCAAACCAAACCAAGTTAATTAAACATTGTGACAATTTAGTCCATAATTCGAACCAAAGCAAACGGACTGCAGGTGCCACACCTAAATGGTTCACAGCCAGCATAGCTATTACACCTGTGCTTTTGCAGCAACAACAAAAGTTGGTCGAAGAATTAGCTTTCCTGTAATTTAACTGGATTAATGTTTGCAATGCTGACCATCTTGATGGCCACCTTATTATCATTATAAAGCCATACCTACTTAAATATATAACTGACAGATGTGAGGTTATGTTCAAGTTAGTTGTGTAAAATTAAATGTTTAGAATCTCATGCTGCTAGTTTTTTTTTCCCCATATAATTTTTTTAAAACATATTTCTATTAAGTCTTTTTTTTTTGCTGTTTTGTTTTTATTTTTTGCTCAAATATGTCTTTGTGTACTATGTGGTACTTATAAGTATCTTTATGTACATATGTATTTTTGTTAGCCTTTTAACTTTTTCCTAATGGCAGGCACATTAAGCCAAAGACAGTAAACAGGAACCTTTTGAAATTTAATTTTTAAATTTGAGCAATTAAACAAATGAATATAGACAGTTGCATACCATACTTAATGACTAAGATTAATGGATTATTTTTTAATTATTATTTTGGTGTGAAGCCCTACTTCCCTTGCTTCACACCTTCATCTCCTCCTTTTATGTTTTTGATTTTCAAATCATTCAGTAAAGACACCACATGCATAAAAGGCTGCATTTTATTTAGTCCACTTTAAAATTGACATTTTCTCTAGATTCATTAAAAAAGATAAAGCATCTTCAGCTTTGCAGTCCATATCACAAAGAAACTGCCTTAAGGAAAGTGGAAAGTAAGGAGAATGTTTTAGTAGGCACATTTTTCAAATGATAAACGTTCATCTAACTGATAGCAAAATATGTACAGCAATGATTTTCTCTTGTGGTAGCATGTGCTTGGGAAAAATGAGCGAGAGTTCACAGGTTAGGAAAGCAAAGATCTATGCAGGCAAACATTTTTTCAATGTCTATAAAGAATGCATCAAGTTGACTAGATAAGGTCAATTTCCCAAAAGTGTATGCCAGCTTCATTTGAAATAAATTAAACCTAAGGAGAGAGAGGGATGAGGAATATCAATGAACTTCTGAAACTAATTGACCGGTGCTTGTCAATCTAAGCATCTCAAAGGACCTTAGCAAATCTTCCATCATATAGATCAAGGATACTGAGCTAGAAGTGGAGAATATCCACCTAGTGAAATAACTTGAAAAATAACTTAGAAACTGATAGTTGTATTAGTATGCATTTACAGAGTACCTGATTTTCTCTCTCAGCCTGTTAGCAACCTTTGCATAACTTATAGAAAACCTGCCACTTTCTTTGAAAATCTCACAGTATTCATTAATCACAAGTCCTGATACCACCTAAGACAGGCACATGATTCTACCCTGCAGAATCCCCGTGCCTTTGAGTCAAACACACTGGATATACCATACAAATAAAGGACACTTTTCCTGCTATATACATAACACTTTTGTACAGTCTTTGCACTTCCTTTCAAACAGCTTGAAGCATTTCCATTTACAATGTAAATGGAAATCAAATCATTTTCAGTGGATTAAACCTTAAGTAAATCCAAAGCTTTGACTGGTTATATGTAAAATGTGTTCAACTGCCTTTGCATTGAAAGATAAAATACAATGTGATGAAACTATGCCATAATTGGACATAAAGGGATCCAGTTTGAAGTTAGCCTTGGGTATTGAATAGGGGTCGGTTTCAATCATCCTCCATAACTTTTGCCACTGGCAATGAAATTATAAAACTGACCTCAGCATTTATATAAAAGTTCAGCCTGTTTCAACAGAGAATATGTGAAGTCAACACTATTAACCAGCTGTACTAACTAGTAAAGTGTTGTACTGACAAAGTATTGTGGCCATTTTTTCACAATTTCACTCACACTCTAAAAATCAAACAGCATTATAATTTAAAGAAATGTTAACTCGGGATCAGCCTACAGGCCATTGAAAAGTGAAAAACAGAACAAAAATGACTGTATTCCAATATAGGAGGCAGTGAGTGTTCAAAGTTCATGAGTCTGCTCAAGTCCACACCCAAACACAAGTCCAATTCTTCTACCTGCTCTGTGACTACCTACAGCTTATTCCTGGCCCACACCCCTTCCTATAACTTGGACATTATGCTGTCCTAGATCTGACAGCAGTGTAAACTAAAGACAGATGAGCTCCACTGGCCCCTACTCATGAAGGATCTCATGAAGTGGAAGGTGTCAGTTGGACTGTCCCAAAGCATAATCACAGCCTACACTAGTGTCAAAGGCCCAGCAGTTTGGTGGGGTAGATGGTGGTGTGTTGGTGGGGTGAACATGGTCACTTCGGTCCTTTGTTGGGAGTGTCTGTCTCTGTGGACTGACGTCCATCATTCCAGGCCTCCCGGGTGCTCTTAAGGGCCTGTGTCCGCTGCTGGTCAACAACCACATAGTCAACACGTTCATCTGATGCAGCCATGCCAGTTCCATTGCTTTTCATCTGGAGCAACAGAACACACATATATTACATATGAATGTCTTCAACCTGATTTCTTCTAATTGTGAGCAGTTTATATAAAGCAGTCTCCTACCTTCCTAGGTGGGGTAGACTTGCTGGGGTCAAGATCCAAGTCCAGGTACTCCACCTGTTTGTCTCCCTTTGGCTTCACCATGGGGCTGCTTCCTCCATCCACAGTCATTGGCGCACCAAGTTTCATGTTCTACATAAGCCAGGAAAGGAGGGCTTCATTTACAGGGAGAGGAACACCGAGACAGTGTCACGGCTCACATTTTTTTACACTGTAGCATAACTTTCTACAAGATTGTGAGCCAAATGCTGAAGACTGTACTGATATTTAATTTCACATCTTGCAAGCTCAAATTTAATTTCAATGCCTCTTCAGAGGACATATGAGGTGCAGATGACTCAGACTGGAATGATAAAAGATGTGGAATAAACAGCTGCAATTTGGGTTTTCATTTGACTGAAAACATGGTAAAAGGCTAAAATGCCAACAACATCTCAAATTCAATCAGACCATACGAACCAGCTGAAAAAAGGAATAACATATGGGAATATTAGATGAAGATGAATCTTTTCATCTTCATCTCCCATAATCTCTCAACATCAATTTTTTAGAATATTGAACTTTAAAATTGGCAGTAAAATCAAAATTCTGGTATAGTGACAACTCTAAGATACATGTTTAACATAGCGGTAGTGTTAATTTTGAACTACAATTGTGGTAGGGTTATTTGAACTAGGATGAGCACAGAATGAGGACAAACTACTTCTAAAGACAGACATCTAAAAATCACTGCAACTTGTGCATTGAAGTCACAACTTGGTGCATTCATGGTGAAATTCCCTGATCTGATCCAATGATAATGAAAAACTTTTGGTGCTCTGACATGGCAACCCATGCATGTCTAATCTGACAACTCTCCTCACCTCCTCTATGGTGTCAAGTTCCTCCACCTCCCTCTTTACAGGGGTGATGGGGACAGTGCAGTAGAAGGACTCCTCTCTACACACAGGGTGAGGAAGAAGTTGTGGGAGAGGAAAAGAACAGCAATAGGTCAAGAACAAAATACAGGGAGGAAGAATGGGAGAATGCGCAAAGCCAGAGAAATGAACTGGGGAAAAAGAACTTAACATGAGTGGTGATGTGAGACTGGCAAGTTAACAGAGAATATCAAAGTAAATGTTGAAAAAAGTAAATAATTGTAAAAGCAAGAAAAATGGTACATCGAATACCCAAACTGTAAGAGAAAATATTCCTGTTGACACAAATGTGTCACATAAGTTTATGGATGATCAAACCACTAATACTCTGTACAGAGTGTCAAATATGACAAAAGACATCAGTTATGTCTGCTTGTCTCATAACTTGATTCCATTTCAAACCAAAGGGATCTTATGAACTACAGAAAGGGTACTGATGTGACAAAACAAGCAGTTTCCACAAAATAGAAGGTTTTAAAAGCAAAAGTATAAAGTAGAGAATAAAAGAAAGCAGAGCAGAAAGAGAAGAGGAAACTGTAAAGAAAGAGTTGAAGAAGTGAGGAGTCCCTCTGCAGCAACCAGTGATTTGTCCACCTTAAAGTGTGGGGAGAGGAGCAAGGACTGGAAATGGGACTTGTAACACTTCTCCCCCCCCCCCANCCCCCCCCCCCAAACATTTCTGACAAGTCTATATTTACAGTAAGTTTTATGGTGTTCCACCCTAGAGAGTTGTTTTCTGCCACCTGATGAAAATTTGCAGATTTCACATTACTATTTAAATGAAATAGTTTTAATCATATCACAGTTGAAAATCAAAAACACAAAAACTTATCACATCTGTGTTTCCTGTGATTTCAGAAGCAAAGAAAAAATAGTAATCGTGCAACTTCTTAGATCAGAAGAGAGTTGTGCGTTACATACTGGTTCATCTGTGGGCATATTAGAGAGCATGGCTACATAATTCTCCTCACAGTCCTCGGAGTCAGTGCTGGAAGCCGTGCTATGCACTGACGGGGGTCTCTGTGGCATTGGAAACCTAGAGAGACTGAGCAGCATTCACAATGTTTACACTCCAACTTCCAGACAAATGTGTTGTGTGTTTACATGCACAGACACAAAAATAGAGTCTCTGGTTAGCACATAATACAAAATACAGATTTAACAGCCACACTGCTATAAAATCACTGCAGCCACAAGAGTCCCTGCAGGACTA
This sequence comes from Lucifuga dentata, assembly GCA_014773175.1. Classification (NCBI taxonomy): domain Eukaryota; kingdom Metazoa; phylum Chordata; class Actinopteri; order Ophidiiformes; family Bythitidae; genus Lucifuga; species Lucifuga dentata. The sequence goes on from VXCM01001863.1 coordinate 37,490, forward strand.
AGCACAGAAATAGACCTCATCCTGGACTAGTGCTGAGGCAGATCCCAGGCCTTTCTGTATGAGCAGTGCTACACTGGTCACAAATAACTACAGTAATGCATGAAGGGTTAGTGTCTACTGCAAAAGGGCACATTCACACCAAAGAATCTTTTTGGAGTAAAATCAATGGAAATGTGTATTTTTGCTGGTAATGAAAAAGCAGGGAGGACAATGCAGCCAGTATCTAAAGACAGTTACTTTATACAGCTGGAATTAAAGTGGAGCAATTTCTTTTCATTGTCTGATGTCTTGTACTCCTATAAAAAGCAAACTTCTTTTCAACTTTAGAAATCACTCAACTCTTCTTAAAGAGAAGCTACTGTATGTACAGTAACCTTCACTTGATTTCACAATAAAAGGGGAAAGGCACAATAGTGTGAATGTGCCCTTAGCCATTAGAAAAATGTAGAATTCTAAATGCTGCATGAATGTTTTGAACACTTACTCCCGAGCAAATGACCGTGTAACAGGTGAGCGGACAGGAGTACAGGGCTCCTCCCATTCTGGCAGTGGTTTAATCTCCAGTGGAGCGGGTTTTCCTGGAGGAAGGTACACATAGCAATCAGTTACTGCACACGCAAGTAAGGCTGACAAAAGTCCACAGCAGAAAACGCTCATGTCATTTCCCAATGTCTTCATCAATTTATAATTATGAGCCTGTGTTTTATCTTATCAAATATACAAATCATGGGGGCCAAGAAGGGATAAATTACAGTATAATCAATGAATAGCATGAAAATCTGTGAAATTTAACAGTAAACATGGGTATCAGAGCCTAATATGGCAACCTAATATAAGCGTTCGCCACAGCTTTGGTCTATCTGCTGCATGGTAATGAAGATGGCAGATATGATTAACTCATGCCTTCTAGCATGAACACTGTTATCAGCAGTGCAGAGTGACTCAGAAAACTGCACTGCAAACCTCCAAATTTAATGGAGAGGGACTCAAATCTATGCCATCAAATATGCACAAAGGCAAGAAAGAAGAAACTCTTGTTTCTGTGCGTCTTTCTCTTTCAGTAGATGATATCACTGTTCAATTTCCTCTCCAAGAGATACTGTATCTGCTCCTCTCCAGAGCCATATTAGATTTTTGGGTGGAAGTAATTCTATTGTGGCAATACCATGTAAATGTAGGTTTTGGGACATAAAATTTATTAGTAAATACATTACAGGAGAAATGTTAGTAACTTATATTTGGTAAATGAAATAAAAGCATTCACATTAGAGCAAGGAGCATATATATAGAATGATAGTAACAGTTTTAAAGCCTGTCTGGTGTTTTTAATTCTATGCAGATGCCACTGGATGGATGTCCGCATCACAAGAAATAGCTTTATTAAGTTATTTTTTAGCTGACTGTATATAAATCATCACTAATGGAACCACCAGGCCTGAGAAACCAGGGCAATCCCACAGTGCACTACCTCCATCATGTGTAGGGGTGAGATGAAGTTTGGAAAAGTCAAAGAATGAAATTATTTTAAATACACAGCAGTTTAGTGTGGAGTACCTACCCTTGCGTCGTCCCCTCGGGAATTCACCTATGGTTTGAGAGTCGGTTCGCTCTAAACCGACACCTTTTGCTCTTATTATTTTAGGACTCTGACCTGATTGGTGAAAGAAGACTTTGCTTATTATAAAATTTTTTATGATCATAACAGTTTAGCCCTATTTTGTAACAACTCACCTGCCATGCAAAGCAAAAGACAAGACTTTGCTGAACAAGAAAACTGCACTCTCACACATACCCTATCACCATTTTTTGTGCAGCACAGTTATAAAGAGGACTATTGTCATGACAACAGAAGACCAATACTACCCAACATGCACCTCACTCCATGCACCACGGCTTCCCACGCAAAGACTGACATCACAGTTGTGCATGCACTATGAGCAGTGTGTAAGCATTGAGAATACGCTGAGAGAATGTAATGTTGGCAGGAACACAACTCAGCAGCACATTCCAAGCTGCAAAAAGTGTAACCTACTGACATCGCTCCTTTTAGCTGACTGATCAGAACATTGTGATGGCAAGAGCAAGAAAACCAAATGTGCCGCAATCTTGAGCTATTTCAGTGGAACCCACTAAGACAGTATTAAGGCAGTGAAAGCCATTAGGAGGTCTTGACCACAGATGCCAAAGCCTTCACATAATATGGCTGAGAACCAAATCACAAAGATAGGTACACAGATGATTAACAGTGATTACATGTTGAATTAGTTTGGAGAGAGTAAAGAGAAGGTCTGCATGGCTCATGGCATATCGTGAGCCGCAGAGGGCTCAGAGGTTTTCAGTCCAGCCAAACACTAGACCAGTTGGATTTATTGATTAACTCCTTATCTTCGGTTGAGGATGTACTGATCAGTGAATTCAGAGGGTGTAGACCCTCAGCTCACAATGACGTGATTTGAGACAACTGTGCTAAATTAATAAACCAGTAAATAATGTTCCAGGACAAATTTGAGCTTCCCAAGATCTCCTCATCTCCCAATATCCTGTCAAAAAAACCCATTACATTAAATAACATCTGATATTCGACTTGGTTATAAAATTCTCTAATCTCTAATCATTACTTGTATCCTCAAGAGTGCCTCTTACTTACTAGTGTTTAATGCCGCTACAGCATGTAAATTCACATCTTATACTTTATACTAAACTGAAATGTACTTTATACAATATCCTATTTTTCTGTGACAATAACAGACTTTGCTTTTGGTTTTCCTATGTGATGACTCCCTGCCTTCCTCTCTCTCTCTCTCTCTCTCTCTCTCTCTCTCTCTCTGTGTGTGTGTGGCAACTGCTCAGCCAGATTGTAATTCCACTTGGTATTAGGTCTTTCATCAAAGGGCTCCATTCAGATGAAGGAAACAAAGGGGATGGAGGTGACCACTCTGAGTTTCGGTCACTCCATGGCACAGGAACCACTCCCCTCCAAAACAGTCTACAGGGCCTCTTGAGCTTGGGACAAAAGTTCCTTTGACAAGCAGCTAACTGTGTTGGATAGAAGACAATGAATCAGGTAATAGAGATGAATTAGGCTGATCCTGGTCAGGCGTAGAGAAAGGTGGGCGCAATTTAATAAACCAGCCAAACCAAGGAGACAAACCAAAAGAAAAGTATTTTTCTATGTTAGTAATGGCAAACACATACAATGACACACATGTTTAAGAATGGCTGGACATAAAGGAATTCCATACAGACCATGCCCATGAGCCACCACTGTGAGAATAGCAGCATTCAAGTATGGTCAGTTAAGTAGCATTAGTGAACAATGAGCATACTGAAACCAGTTGAGCACAACAATAAACTTCAGCACACACCAACCCTGGACAAGAATTTGGTAAACTTACAATAAATTTATAAACTACACATATATAAATTTGTACATGCACACACACAAGTACTGTCCCTCACCTTTGCGGTCAGGTTTGAGATTTCGGTCCACAGGTGGGGGCTGGCAGTCACTAAGCATCGGTCTGCGAGGAGGGGTCTTCGGGCTGGAGCGGAAGCCCATGTGGGCGGGTGGGGGAACCTGCTTGCCCAGGGAGGAGAACTCCATCGTGCTCGGGGTCATGGGCACATAGTTGGGCTCCTGCATGGGCTCTGACAAACTGCCTGAGTGGTGGTGTGACGGGGAGTTGGCACTCATGGGTACATAGTTCTGGTCTACCTCTTCAGTGGACTGACTACCCACTGGCATCATCCCTTTATTTTTCTGAAAAGTAAAAAGTGTAAACCATGCATGCATGGTTACAAACATGGTATGTGGCAAGTGCTCAGCCAGGGCTAAAGAGAAATACTCAAAATTTTGAAATTTATCTCTTTATAATGACTAACGCTATTAGTTGCCATAACTCTGAAAAGTCTCCTCTGTCTCTGAAATGCTGCCTAAGCCCAATTTAGACAAGATTTATTTCTCCAGAGTGTGGGGTATTTTAATCTTGCATACACTGATCAGTGATTTTAATCCCACCTAGAGTGTGTATGGGTGTAACTTTTTCTCCTCCTGCACATATGTGATATTATATATTATGTAAACATGTAGTTGACTGTAGGTCTTTCATTTTTCCTAGGATGATAAGACCAACAAATGAACCTATTAACACCACTTACAAAGTAGCTGTTGAAGCTTTCATTGAAGTCAAATGAGTAGCTTTTGTCAGATGGGAATGATCTAGGAATATCATAGCAGTCCTGGGATCCAAAATCTGCAAAAACAAATAAAATTACCAGTTACAAACAATATCCTCTATACATGTATGGGATCAGATATTTGACACATAACACTACATGTTAGTGTACAATTTCCATGTCAGAGCTCAATGCCTTTCTTAACTGAAACCCATGTATACCATGGCACTTGAATGATGTATAGTAACATCCTAATTAAAATGAATTCTTTTCATGACTCAGCAAATATTCATTTATGCAGTAGGGCTGTGGTGCGCTCAGAGGTTCTTTAAAAAGGCTGTAGTACATTATTGTTGCTTTCCTGCATAGTCATTAGACACTGATGCAGTCACTAATGCATTTCACTTGCAGCCACAGGAAACACAGCAACTAGGAAAAGCTTAAAAGGTTGATGAGATCTTTGGGACACAATATGCAAACATACAGTAAGCAGGGAAAGTCCATATAATGGGATAATTCAGATAAAAAATTCCATTTCTGTGAAATACTTTAACTTCTCAGAAAGGGGTCAAATGAAATTGATTATTTTAAAAGTACGGCTCATGAATGAGTACAATGTAAAATGTAAGTGGTTATTTACTGTGTTTTCCATTTTGGTTCCTCCTTCGATCATCATTAAGTTACAAGGCAGATAAATACCTCTGAACAGTGCCATGTTGAGAGAGAAATTTACAAAAGCCACAATTCTGCTCAATTTTAAGATAAAAAATAAAATCATTATCTAATATCTATTATTAGGTGCAATAGTATTTGCAATATTATTAAATTTAACATTGGCAAGTAGTTTAACACTTGTGCCAAGTCTTTAGCATATAACACTGACCTAATGAAATAACATTTCACCAATAACCTAATATTTTCTTAATTTTTTGAAATAATTATCTTGCCAGTAATACACCTATAATGGCATATGTCACCACAAGAGGGAGAAGTTTATGTTGTGTCCTTTCTCATTCTATTAATCCCTCTGCTGCTGCCAGAAACAGTATTTTTCATTTATTTTATGCCACCCTGCCAAGGCCAATGCAAACTCTAATTTAAGAGCAACATTGCATAGGTAATATTTTTTATCACTACTGGGAGACATTTCAACAGAAAATGTGATGGAATGAATACACTGAGAATTCTATCTTGGAAAAATTGCGTGTTCAAATTTTACCAATTATTATTCTTGTTGTTGTTGTGTTGTTGTTATAAAATCATCTCTTGTTTTATTCAGAAAATCCTATTGGGCTCTGATTTCTCAGGATTTAGTAGAATCATTTGTTGATTAGATGTAAAATGCAACTTACATCACAACATCTTACAATGAAACCTTAGATTTGTGTAACTTTAAATCCGTATTTCAATATCCTACTAACACTTTGGCACTGTGAGCATCACATGATTGCATCTTGTGTTGTCAGATTTAGCTCCATGGCAGGGGTGCTTCATGTCAAGTTTAGGGAATGGCATGAAATATTCATCAAAATTGTATGTGGACACACAAGAAAGATGAACAGCAACAACCTAAGGCTACATAACAACAGCCAAGTAACTCTGCTTCATAGTATCGTAGTATGAAATGTTTGGTTAAAAGTTTTTTTGCCAAAACAAATGAGTAAAGGCTAAAAACAGGGAATGCAACTAGACGAGAAACATTCCAAAAGCTCTAATGATTTTTTATCATTCCCCATTATAAAACTACTCTAAAGTGCAAATTATGTATGCATTATGTATCAAATGCATACATAAATCATGTTTAAAAGCAATGAGAGGAATTTAAAATGTGACCCACTAAAACCGATTCAGAGCAATAGGTACCACCAACAGTCTTAGGCCTTTCAGTATCAGAATAATTTGGTTTTATCATGTTAACCTCATATAACATGCAATAACATGCAACTGTATTCTGAGTAGCACTTTGAAAGAATGACTGGAGTATACAAAACACACACAGTGTGGCTATTAAACACACACAGTGCATTAAATGCAACATAGCTGTCTGTTTATAGTTGTTTTCTAGTGGATAGGAAATGCATGATATATGTTATCCTCATTAGCATAGTGTTCAATATCTCCGTCTGTCACGCAGAAGATCAGGGTTCAATTCCCAGATGGAGAGATACAGTATGATTTACCTCAATTTTCCCTTGGGGTAAGTAGTACTAACTTATTGATATCAACTCCAACTTCATGTTTAAAAGCAGTAAAAAAAAAAAAAAAAAAAAGCCTCTCCTTGACACAAACCTTTGCGGAGGCGTGAAGAGTCTACAGTGCCAATAGTGTTGCTGCGTAGTGCCTTATGCCCAGCACTGGTAGGCACACAGTAGTTTCCATCCGTCTCTGAAGCTGAGCGGGGCACACTATAGGTGTCCGTAGGCGAACGCTCAGCAGGGGGTGGTNCCGTCTCTGAAGCTGAGCGGGGCACACTATAGGTGTCCGTAGGCGAACGCTCAGCAGGGGGTGGTGGCAGTCCTGAGGTTGAACTGAGCGAAGGCTTGGGTGGTCTGGGAGGGGGTACTACATCTCCCCCACCCTCTGAGCCACCTGTCCCTGTTGAGGAAGACAATGTGCGGGGCACCTGGTAGGTACAGTTTGCACCAGGTGTAGGCGGGATATCGTAACTGACCGACAGGTTGCGCATCTGTGTCTCCATCGAGGGTTTCCGCGATGGCGTATTGAAAACATACAGCTCAGAGGCCTCCCCGCTGTCTCGATGAGTTGAAGGGGAGGAGGCTGACTTGGGGAGCAACACAGTGTCCTGGGAGTAACTGCGAGGGAGGTGGTACACACCAGTGTCAGCAGAGAACGAGGCACCACGCGATGGCGGTGAGTCGTAGATGGAAGAGGCAGATGCAGGGGCCGGGTGCTGGGTGAAGAAGCCATTGTGTGAGGTGTGCTTGGCTGATGAGGTGGAGGATGTGGGCGTGCGGTGAGAAGGGACGTTGTCATTCAGGTCTGTCTCTGAAGAGGTAGACTTGGAACACTCAGCATGGACTCTAAGAAGAGAACACACACATACATCCGAGAACTTAATATCACCAATGCACACATGTTGATTTAGAGAAACCAAACAATCCACACATTCATGGTAAGTCCTCACAGCACTGTCTGCAAACCATAGTTAGAAATAACTTAAAGTTATATTCAGAAATGTCTTGTCACTCATCGCTGGCATCATTTTACCATATCAGAAGAATGAAATTAGGACTTACAGGAGATTGAATGCGTCACTGAATTGTTGTTGGATAATTTCTTATCATGCAGGCAATTAGAAAATCAGTGTGGCGTGAGGGAAGGTACAATTAAGTTTAGTTGGACTTACAATAAGAGCAAACTGATAAAACACATTCACACACATCAAATCCAACACTATCATCTAAAGAAGCCATTTCCATCTGTAGCAGAGTGTTTGTAGCTACATTGTGTGCGCTTGTTGTCTTTTTATACATGTGTAACACTCCAAACAAGCAGGCAGTTCCAGCTGGATGGCTGACCACTCACACACTAGTCTGTGGAGGAAGAGTTTTGCTCTCACACTCCTCCAGGAGCAAATACTCCTGGTCTCCCTCCACTGGAGAGGGAAGCTGCACTGAACTACAAATCACACAACAGAGACAGGGAGGAGAGGAGCAGATAAAATGTACAAAACAGTAAACTGACTGGGAATAATGTACAGATAGAAGTGCTCATGTCACAATACAGCACTCCCACAAACTTCATATGAAGACTCGCACATCAACAGACATACGCACATACATCAACATACACACACATGCTCACGCACACACATACTAACCTGTTGGGTTCAGGCTTTTTGCTCTCACAGTTGACTAGCAACAGGTAGTCCTGGGGCTCCTCTGAACTGGACTGAGAGTCCAGGTGGCGCACACTGACCGGCTGGTATGGAGGGGGCACACAGGCCAGCACTGCTGCTGCTGGACCACCAATACTACCCAGTGCTGGGTGAGGGGGGGTGTCCACCACCAAGCCTCGAATGGCTGACTGGTGAGCAGCTTTTGCTGCCTCTGGAGGAGACACACAACAAAGGTGCTATTAATTAATTCATGGCTAGTATGTTTATGGCTATTTATGTTATATTTAAGAGCAACTTACATCAATTGGACCAATATAACTGTTTGAAATAAAGTATACTGTTCAAATTGAGGGAAAAGTTGTGACAGTCCAAAATGCATGCTCAGTAAACCTTAAGTACATGCGCAAGGTCTGTGTGCACAATCAAGGCTAAGCTCTGTGCATGTGACACACGCATAGAGCTTAGCCTTCCTTGAATATACTGCACATACTCCAGGAATAATTCCCAAAATAATGCTGGTAAGGACTGCTGAAAACAAATTTAAACATACTTTTAAACAGTTACATTTACATAAAAATTGCATTTTTTGCTATTAAAAGCATTATCATAATAGCAATAAGCTACATCTAAAATCATATACAAATTAAAACATTTAAAAGTTTATTTTTCTCAAACTATCATTATTAGGGATAGCAAACTCATACTCAATTATCTTGAGTTGTGTGACACATCTTTCATCAGTATTTGCCTTTAGAATCCCACACACTCCTCAGAAAGCATTTCCTCAAGGTCTCTGCTTTGTCACACTGTGGGTCATAGATGATAGAATCCTTTTCAAACTGTTCCACTCAGGCTGCTTGTTGCACTGCAGTAAGGATGAAGATAGCTGATTGGTATACTTAGTGGAATATGTCTATTTTTTTTTCAGTCCACGTCTTTCTACTTTTCTCACCCTATTTCACAATTTTCCTCCCACTCTACCATATTTGTAAAGCTTCCATCTCAAGCTGGATCCCCTCTTTCTCTTCTTTTCAGACTCTTCACTCTCTATAGTTCATCTCTTGCTCATCTCTCCTCCCCGCCTAGCTCCTTTCCTTGTTCCCATTTATTTGTTGCAGATTTAAGTGCTGATTCATACACTCAAAGGGAAAACCCCCTCTGCTCATCTCAGACATCCTATACCAGACCACCAATACTGGCTCAGAGCCTCTCCATTCTTACTAACCCCTAATGGTCCCTCCTCTAATATCTGCATGGCCATGAAGCACTCTAACATAACAAGATAGAACTGTGGGAACTGGGAGCCACATGCAGAGAAGTGCAAGAGGAGAGAAAGGGAGAGCCAAGACCATTGTTTTATTATGAGAACTGTAAAGATGGCTATCTGCAAATATATTTGTCTTGAGATTCAGTTTCTTCTGGAATTGACTTGCTATTTTTGTGTACATGAGGCATTTAGCAGCTTATTCCAAATCTTCTGTTGTACAAGTGCCATGAATATGGTTATCAGGGCTGTCCTTCAAATCTAGCTAATAGAGGTTGAGACATGGAGATGTTGACCTTGGAGCAAAATGATCAGCACTCCATTGTCAACTTTCAATACAAAAAACAAATATATATATAAAGTATAACACTTATAAAAGGCAGTGGCAGACAGTGGAGAGAGAGGAAAGGATAGAGAGAGAGAGAGAGAGAGAGAGAGAGAGAGAGAGAGAGAGAGAGAGAGATTATGCAGAGGAAATGAAAAAAAGAATGAAAGAAGGGCAGTGGGACCAACAGGCACACAATGGTTTGATTATACAGTACTGGGAACAAGGGTAATGTGAGCCTATCTCAACACATGGATCATTAGACCTTGGCTCAGAACTGAACTGAACAAGAGGCCTTCTGACACATTCTGCTGGTTCAGCTAACTTCCCAAGAGAAAAGGATCAAGATATATATGAGCATGAATGCCTATACGGGGCACTGTTGCACACACTCATTGAATGATATTGGTGTGTTGGGTTGAGGGTTAATAAATCCTCTTGTATGATTGACACACATCACCTGCTTAGACATGAGAAAATGCAACACTAGAAACGGAGATTGCGAAAGTTATAAAAATAACGATGCATATTTCCCACAGGACAGAACCGTATCATGTTAAACTATGCTGGCATTTTTTTCATTTTAATCACACCTTGTTTGGAATGTTCTAATTCTTGCCAGCAGAGGGTTTGTGCCCATTTACACAAGCAGACAGCTGTTATGTGGCTAACCTACAAAACCAGAGGTACTTTGCATCTTTTTTTTTTTTTTTTTTTTNTTTTTTTTTTTTTTTTTTGCTGTTGTTATGTTTGCTGTGAGCCAAAGTTTTTGCTGACTCTGTTCAAGCTTGGCCCTCATCACACTCACAGGCTACTATGGGATAACCTATCCCAGTCATCCTCAAAATCTGGACTCCGGTCTGGATTCAGACCGAACCACAACTGTCTCTGGACTCTGAACAAATTATACTTTTCACTTGTATTATTTGTATTATCTGCAAGACAACGCTGCAATGCAACTAGCCAAAATGCACTGCTTTCTCTGCTGCAGAGAAAGTGAAACAGTAAACATTAGGATCCCAATCCGACCCTGCTTGACTGACTTTTATAAACGGACCTTTATCTGATTGAAAATTTTCTTTGTGGACCTCTAACATTTGTATTTGAGTACCCTGACCTATTCCTAAACATTTCTATTGCTTATGTAATACCCTCCTTACCGTCATCGGTGGGGTTAAAACCACAGATGTCGCAGATACAGCGCACCCACTTATTCATCTCGTCTTCAGTGTCAGCCACCAGGTAGAAGACACGGTCAATGGTCTTGATGTCGAATATGAAGCTGTGCTCCAGGTCCTTCTTGTTGAACGTCAGCCCAGCATCCACCTGAAGGGACAACCAACTGGGCTTAGCTTTATGACATTGGTGAGGAAAAACTAAGTGACTGTGATTTTGATTTATAGCTGCTCATTTGCACGTTTAAGTAGCGCCTAAGCACCCCAGCAACATTTAATTAAAAGGTTTAATTACATACAGAATGGTACAATTGGGCTATGATAGCTGTAGGCTGGTAGTAATGATGAGCCATACCTGCTCACACAAGTTGAGATCAATCACGCGGATGGGCTTCTTGGCATGGTCATTCTTGTAGTACTCCAACACGTCTGGGTCGCCTGTCAGACGGCCACTGCGGAGAACAAACCACCGCTTCTTCCATGCCTGCGGATGAGCACAGAAATTGGACCAAAGGTTATTTGTGTGTTCTCACAATGACTGCTCCATTCCCACATGACCACAGGCTAGCCAGATGCTTTATTTTTTCAGTTTAGCCTGTGTCCTAGCTTAGCTTGTGTTCCCCACCAGCTGCACTGCCCTCACTGAAGAGTACTTGCAGCCAAAGAGAAGAGGCCCGCAACCAGAAATATGTGTCTAGGATAACCAGAACAAAAGTCACATAGTTTGGTCTACCACTCTGATAGAGGCGAATACCAAACTCTATAAAGAGAACAGGTAATTAAGTCTTTTTTTCAAATGTGATTTGTTGTGTTTGAGAAAAAAGGCATCACACGTAGAGCCTTTAAATTCAAACATATCACTTAACAGATGTGCGACATGATGTCTGACTTTCACTCATCTATACAGATATGAGGCAGGTTAGCTTTGAAAGTTACAGTAGCATTATCCAAAACTGCACAGTGACATAATGTATGTGATGTGATAGTCAATAAAACATCAGCTGTGTCTCTATAAATTATATTTTGATATACATGACATCTTCGAGGCTGAGCTGAAAAAAACCCCCACAAAAATCAAGCAGCATATATCTAATCATCACAAATATAAAGTTCCACAGTAATTCTGTTTTACTCAAAATTTACAATTACAAAACCCAAAGCTTCTGTTTAAATGTCATGCTTTGCTGTTACATCATGCGTTGCATTAAGTTAGTAAAAAAGTTTCTTCAATTAAGTAAAGTCAACATGGACAAAAATAGCAGCAGATTGGTTTTGGCACTATCCACCTGTTTCTACAAAGTATTTTTTCATGTTGCAGCATTTATTGTTTCAAAAACTTAACCAGCAGCAATTGATTTCAGTGTATACCCAATTAGGCCATGAACTCTTGTTTTTGCCAAGTCAGTGCTGGTAGGCTGAACATTCTGTTTTGGGGATCAAAAATAAGCTCTTGATAAGATGCCAGAGATCTGTCCAGTTAGTCATTGGGTTTTTTTTCCGAAAGCAAGGGATTTGTCAAAAATCCATTATTTCCTTTTACTGAAAACGCAAAAGAAAAGTGTCTATGGACATTTCACGGAGGTTTTCTATCTTTAATGATGCCGAAAACATGGAGAACAATGAATACAGATGAATGATTAAACACCATATCAGAAAAACGTTCCTCTTTAATTTGGAGTTTGAAATGATGGAAAAGGCACACCAGAAAAACAACCACTTCTGAGTGCAGAGAGTTCAGGAAGCATACCAAACAGAGCACAAGGAATGCAAACTGAAGTTTTGTTGTTATTTTGGGGTAAGATTTTGACCGTATTAACAATGCTGTGGGCTTGTTTTTCATCTCTCAGCTGTTTTTCCATCCACAGGGTGTCCTTTGTTAGTGGGCCAAGCCCCAGACTGAGACAGCTTGGACAGCATCGGACCTTTCCCTCCACAAACAGGCCAGGCCAGGATGAAGAGACAAGCAGCCCTAAATAACTGCTGGGTTTAAACTACAAGCTTACAGAGATCTACTGATGTAGCATGGACGTAACGATAAAACATGCATCAAGAAGTGAAGCACACATTTCAATTCCTCTCAAGAAAATCAAGAAATCATACACACAGACACACACGCACACACGCAGTCCAACAGATGCTTAAACCTACAGCATATCCTCTTGAGACAGGTCCTTGATATGCCAAATTAAACTTTATAGGGTACAAAAGGTAAAAAGACAAGTGTCTGTGCTGTGTTGTGGTTGGACAAAGAAGGTGGGTGTGGAGAGGGAACCTCTCCTCCCTAGAAAATGACAAAGCACTCTCGGGTCAAGTTACCCTTTTGGGAACAGCAGGATCAAGAGCTTAGGTTACACCGGGGCCAGGCCCGCCCAGAGTGAAAAGGTTGATGCCTGGGTACGTTTTATATGCAGAGAAGAGCAGCATGGAAGACCTGTTAAACACAACTACTTGCCACAGACAAACAGCACAGCAGATCGAGTGCAGTTATTTTGAAATAAATTCATAATTGCCAGGTCAATCACAGTAAACAAAAGCACAGAGAAAGCATTGCATTTGCAAGAGAAGCAGCTCTGAAGCAAATCTGGGCTCACTGTTTATGCACTGGTACGTATCTTGGTTACACTAGTAGTTTGAAGATGACAAGCTGTGCTAGTTTGAGCATCATCCATCTGTGGGCTTTCACACAGCATTCCTTGCACACACTACACACAAGTTTTCTACCACTAATGTGCACCACACATTCAGCACTAGACACAGACACACATGCGCACACAAACACAGAATACTGTATATACACAGAACGCAAACCAGATTAAGAAGCAGCAAAACAAAAGTCTGTAAACCCTTTGCAGTCAGTTTGTGTGACCAAAAGACATTATATCACACATCTTGGACCAGATCAGATCTTTGCATAAGGCCTCAGTAGTTGTCCATTACCTACCTCCTGGCAAGGCTTCTTTAAGAAGAGGATGTGACCTCTAGTCCAACTATTAGTTTTGTATATTCCATTGTATGGATTGTATGATTGTTTAAATTAGAGCTTCTATTAAGAAATCTGACTGAGTAGACAAAAAAATATACCTTAACTCCATTTATCCTGTCTACACAAATAGACTCCAAAATAGTTTGCTAACTCAACATCTGTAGAGCCTACTTGAACTTGTAGGAGTCTAGAGTGTTTGTCCTCTTCGCTGCCCCAGGGTTGGGAATGGGACGGCATGGGACGACACTGGACTGTGATGGGGAGGGCTCCCCTGGCATGGCAGCTGTCCCAGCCAACCCCACTAAACCCCCTCCCCTATTTCTCCCAGTGTCCCGGTGTCTTCTGATAGGGCGAGACACAGGAAGACACCCTCTAGTTCCCCCACCCAGGTCCTACAGCCAGGGGGCCAGACAGAGAAGGCATTGAGGGTCTGACCAAGATGACAGAGGAAGGCAGGATGGGGGGGATGGGAGGAGATGCCATCTGAGTAGAGTCACGCTGGCATTAGAGGCCTCCTGACCCAAAAGGACTAGACCATGACAAAAGCTAACATGGAACAGAGAAATTTTTTGAGAGAACAGAACAAAATAGACAAGAGAGACAATCAGACATGGTTTTAGATAAAGGATTAATGAGGACACAGAAAGATAGGGTCCACAGATGAGCTGCATCCTGCTCAGCTATAACAGATAATGCATGCTGAAATAACATTTGCAGTACTGTCTTTCTTCATTATATTTACTTAACGTACATAGGGAAACAGTATTGACTTTATGGGCCCTCCTCTCTTCCACAATTTAAAGCCTGTAATGCCTCAACCTTGATCCCCAGATGAGAGCGGATTCTGTTAGACTTAACAGAATCCCTCTAAATGTTGTGGTGCTAAGGCCCAAACTTTTGCCATGCATTACTGATGCCAGGAAACAGCTTGGCTATAATGTAGCCAAGCTGTTGCCTGGCATCAATAAGGCATTATACTTACAAGACTGTTGTTTGTTGTGAGAAAGTGTTCAATTCTGGGTCTCTAACAATGAGAATGTGAAGCAATTTATTACTCTAAATATATGAAACTAGTCAATAGTGAACCATCTTGGCATTATTGCTCAAGCTCCGCCAACTCCATTTTTATTGCCCTTAAAAGGTTAATTATGCTTCATGCTTTATATATATATATATATAGCTTAATGCAGCCTAAAAAGCCTGTAAGTGCACTAATTGCTAATGTGACTGCATGTCATCATAGGCTATTAAACTGCATACTTACACTCATCCTCCACATCTCTCATGGTTAATGATAATGAGACAGGTCTTTTGGTTTCTGTGTTTCTAACACACAAGCACTTTGAATATCAGACAAGACTGTATAGTTTCTATGACACTGGTGTTGAACAAGATGTGAAAAGTGACACCAGAGTAATGTGTGTGTGTGTGTGTGTGTGTGAATTGGTTCCTGGCTGATGTGCCAGTCGGTGTTAATGAAGGCAGGGCATGTGCAAGCAGTACGCAGTACACAGTAAAAGCAACGGGCCAAAGAAGACAGGTAGAGCAGTAACAAGACACTAAATAGATTACCACCACCATTTTAAGGTGGTGGTAATCTCAGCCTAATCTCAGCCTTACACTCACTGTGAAATGGTAAAGGTTTATTGTTTCTCATCTATTGCACAAGCAGATTTATATGTTACATATGGGCATCTTCAGAGGAAAATTATGTCTTCACTACTTAGTTTTATATGTTTATCAAATTGCAAAAACAAATCCAGAGATCTCAGGGAACCCCAAACCCCTTAGCCACAAGTGATGAGGACAGCAAAAGAGCAGTTTAGTGTTTGTGTGTTTAGTGGTTGGAAGATGAGTCTAGGATGGGGCACAAGTATATCTGTTGTTTGGATGGACAGCCAATGCAAGTCACTAAAAGGTACACAGCTCAGATTGTGATAAACAACTACACAAGGTAGATAAAGCAAGTTAGATTTGTTTGAGTCATAAAACATTAGGATAGATAGATAGATAGATAGATAGATAGATAGATAGATAGATAGATAGATAGATAGATAGACAGACAGACAGACAGACAGACAGACAGACAGACAGATAGATATGTATATTAGGCTATGTCATATAGGAATATTTGTTAAAAAAAGAGGGGAGATTAACTTATCACTTGTTATTTCAATATATATGGTAATTCAGCTAATTCAAGGAGCGTATACTAGTTGGTCCAGTAATGGAGTTAGTGGGTCTGGGTCTGGTCCCTGGGTTAAATGAATACAGGACAGGTCAACAGTGACCTGTCAATAGTGACCTGTGACTATGCTATGAACCCTCAGCATAGTTGAGGGTTCATAGCATAGTCCACCTACTGTAGGTGAATTGGGCACTTAGGCATAGCAGGCAGTGACTGGTGTCTGAAAGAGCATCAGCAGCCAGTCAGCTGATTCAAAAACCAAAAAGGACAAGCAATTAGCCTAACAGCAGCCCTGCCACTGTTTCCAAACTTCTCATGTCTTTGGAAGAAATGCGGAAAGACATTTTGTGCAGCTTATAACTTTACTATCAGCTGAACATAAGTGGACAAACAGTCAGAGCTAAATTTAGAGGTGTGCCGAGGAAACAAAAGTATAAACTACACACAGTACTTTTGTATTTGTACCTTTATTTATCATTTCTTTTTCTTTTTTTTTTTTAAAGTGAGCATGCTAAGGACACTTAGGACACAATATCATCAGAATCCATTAAGAATGTCAGAAATGCATTCATTAACAAATTATTTTTGTGTGCACTGTGGCTGTTAGTGCCTGAGGAATTGAATAGCCAATGTGTCTGTGTGAAATTAATAAAGCTCAATATCCATAAACATATTTGTATAGTCTGCATGTTTGTCACAGTTCTGGCTACAATGCTCACCTCTATGAAGAATCAGCACCTTTCAACATGTAATCAGAACTGAAGTGGCACATTAGAGTATAATGGCACAATATTATGTATCAGTACATGTACTTGAAATGATAAAAAACAAACTTCTTATCAAATATCACTTAGGTACATCATCGCCAAATTTAAGCAGTGGCACACGACACTAAAACTAGTACACAATAAAGGAAGCTGTGAAATACTGACTGGTACTGTTTTCTGGTCCAGGTTTGATTTAGATTTTGTGACTGTTTGCAGTGGCAATAATAATTTTTCAATACTTTTTAAATTGCAAAAAAAGGCAATACAGCACTTTATTGGCGGTAAATTTAATGGGGCTAAAAGTATTTTTCTCAATTTGCCCAGGTGCATTGCTCACTTCTATATACTGTAGCTCAGTGTTTTTGCTAGCATTTGCTGAGCTCTCTCCAGTTCACTCATTAGGTGTTAGTAGTAGCTTAGCTCACAGACACTGCTTGAATAGTTAGCACTTAGCAGCATGGAATTGGTTCAGCCATCTGTCCTGTGTGAGTGGGCTGTGGGTAAATGACCTGCACCCCAGCTGTACTGACTCATCCTGACTAGGACAGCTTCTCTGTTTGTTCCTCAGAAAAACACACAACGAGGATAGAGGGAGGGAGATATGGGGGGTACCAGATGAGTACAAGGTGAAGATGAGGGAGAGACGGTCAAGATATTTGTGATAACAGAACAAATGAGTATGTACTATCTTTAAATCTGCCAGAAATCACTACCAGACAACATTTTATAGCTAGAAAACAGAGCACCTTTTCTGGAGGACAAAATCCTTCTTGCATCAGAGTTAAACTAACACAGCATGTCTTGCCCAAGCAGGAAATTAAACATATAACAGTAACCAGTATCACAGTATTGATCTGTGTACTATTCATTGTTCAAAAGAAAAAAATGGACAACTAGAGGGAGGAAAGTGTAAATGAGACATCAGGGGCTATCTTATTCAGCATTCATATGGATTAAAAGTTTTTTTACTTCACCAAATCAATTCGAGCTCAGTGCACATTCTAATCTCATTTGATTCCTTGCAATAAACACTGTTAAAAGCATCAAGTCTACACATTAAAGCAAGTCCTCTTCTTAAAGCAAATATATATGTGTGCCAGTGTCAATATGAATGACACAACTTTCACAGTTACCATAACATGCTGTACTTTGATTTAAAAAAAAAAAAAAAAAAAAAAAACTCATTCATCCTGGGTTGCAGTGTCATATATGTGAATATAGAGTTTCGGGCAAAATAAGGAGGAATTTTAAACAACGCACGTGACATTTTAATTCATTTCGGCAAATACCTGAATACCAAAAAAAAAAAAATCACATTTGCTGATGCAGAAATGCCACAAAATGACATAGTGTTTCCATGACACTGCAATCCAGTACAAATGCCGTAAACAAATGCGCAATCTTGCAAAGCACAGTGCTAATCTGGGCTTCACTACAGGACCCTGAGACCACTCTGAACAAAGGCTGTTCTAAGAGAGGAGTGTCGAGAGCGTCAGAGGTTTTGGCGCTCATGGCCTTGGTGACGAGGTCTGCAGAAGGAGAAGGAGAGGAGGCACAAAAGCGCTTCTATGCTTAGTGCTACAACTTGTATAAATCAGTCTTTGTTACAGAGACATGACTGGGATTCTTGCTAAACAGCTATTTTTACACCCTTGAGCACCAAAGAGGGCAGTTAACATACAAGTAAGAGTGCATGGCCTTTGGCAAAGTGAAGCTGTCCAGCTAACGTCATTAATCCTCTGCCTCCTGGATGAAAAAGGGGCAAACATGATACGAGCATGCTCTGGACAGTGGCTAATAGACAGCCACACTTGTGAGCTCTTCTTTTAAAGGACCAAAGGGCCATTTTGCATGTTTGAGCCTAATATATTCAATTTTCATATACATGATGTTACTGACGATCATTTCCCAAAGCATACTACTGGAACAGTGATTTTTTTTTAAAAAGTTTCCTGCCTTCCAGACCACCACTGGTTTCAGTTCATTCTGGTACGCCATTAAAAATCAACTTGTTGATACCTGAAATGTTCTTGGGATAGGTAATCAATAATTGCGAGCAAGACCTATATTCAGGTTACGTAAGTTAAGTAATTTTAGCATTTAAGCGCATTAAAAAGCACAGAGTGATCTGAAAATTCTTCCTATTGGTGTCATCAAGTCTGTAGTGAAGAACTTGACAACAAGAAGCATTTTCAGATCACTCCATGCTTTTTATTGTGCTTAAACAGTAAAATTATATAACTTCGAGAAAAACCTGAATGTATGTCTTGTTCGCAATGATGGATTATCTATCCCAAGAACGTTTCAAGTGTCAACAAGTTGATTTTAATAGCGTACCAGAAANATGATGGATTATCTATCCCAAGAACGTTTCAAGTGTCAACAAGTTGATTTTAATAGCGTACCAGAAAGAACTGAAACCAATGGCGGTCTGGAAGGTCAGAAAAAAAATTTTAATTCACCGTTTCAGTAGTATGCTTTGGGAAATGATTGTCAGTAACGTGCATATGAAAATTGAATATATTAGGCTCAAACATGCAAAATGGTCGGTATGATCCTTTAATAACACAATCATGCGTGATGGTGCCTTTATACATGTAGCATACTGTTTATACATCCTCACCCTACTGTCATGAATTGGCTGTTCTGGTGTTAAAACTAGCTAAAACCAGACATGAATGTCACAATCTAAAAATTCTCCCAGTCCATATCCACATTGTTTATATGCTGACGCTTTTTCTGGTGGTTTCCAACTGTCATCAGCAACGCCTCAAACCCACAAACTTCAACCTTGTGTTGTGTCAACCTGACTGACGTCAGTATTTCAACACAGTGAGTAGGACAAGGCATTGCTACCTAAAAAAGTGATGCTATTAGATAAATCCAAAACACATGTGATCTGAAATGCACTGAAACTGCTACAGCAGGTGGTGAGTACAAAATGAATGGAACTTCCACCAAGCCAACATAAGAAAAAAAAAGCAAAACAGACATGAGAGGAAAGTACTTCATCAGAGGGGCTAGTTAATTCAATATACAAAATTATAAAACACACATTTCCCCTAAATTTTATTTAAAGCATTTTCAGATTTACATCTGAGACAGACACACACATACACCTACTAAAGGTTAGAGCTGCAGCTCAGTTCAGAGGCAAAACTGGATTTATGTGGCCCATGAAGGTGCATCCTTTGAAGGTTGAAGGTTCGTCTCCTGCTAACACGAGATAGTCTGGCGTAAAATTAATGATGCTTTTTTGGTAAGCCGTTTCCACTTTAAAGTCAGAAAACTCCCAGGTTTATCACCAGGAAGTTGATATCATAGTGGTCAGAGTCATAGTATAAGCTGTGAAATTCGACTTTAACACATGATGGGCAATTGGCAAACAGCATACCAGATTAATAGTAAACATGTCCAGCTTTACTGTTACTAACAACATATCCAGCCTGCTAATAAGGCAAAGCCATTAGAGTTTATGCCTTACTTCCATTATGCACACTTTTGCACAGAACTTTTTCATAAGTTCAATTCACAAGATAGACTTGAGCAAGACTTGAGCAAAAAAGCCTGATAACTAGGACATGGTCTTGTGATGTTTCCCAATATTACGAGGACTCCCCACATGCCATTAAACATCCCTGCATAAGTCCACTTCAGACACAAGTAGAGCAGTCTGTATTTGACTGAAAGCACTGCAATATTTCTATTATTTAAGGTTCAAGGCCAAAGTAAATTAAATCTGGGCAGTCTAAGTCCTGTTTTATTTCTTGAAAATAACAGCTTTCAGAACAATATTTTATTGGGTCTAAGGTAGAGATATCAAACTACAAATGAATGGGGGTTTGATACAAATGCTCCCAATAAGCTTCAGTCAGCTAACAGGCCATTTCCTATGTTTGCAAAACTCATCTCACAGCAATGGTGCAAAATGAGGCATACAGACACACAAAAAAAGCAAGCACGTGGTGAAGATTTTCCAGTTATTTTGCATACTCAACCTTTTCTTCACTTCTTCTTCTCATTGCCCAAACACATGGCACCAGCAGCCAGACAGAGTGTACTACTGCAAATCTTAGCAAAACCATTAAAAATAGGCTATTCAGTATTACCTTCCAACCTGATATTTACATTTTATCCATGATAGAAGCATTTGATGGAGAGTGGAAAACAGTGAGCCTACCTTGTGAGCTACATATCCTAAGAAATTGTTTTTTCTTTTGTGCCGTCTTGTATTTCTAACATTGAGAGTAAGTAAGTGTTGTTTGCTTCTTCTGTCTGTTATCATGAGCTGCAGTGTGTGTGAGGGTCTGCAGTTTGTGACCTCTCCCTCCTCTGACTTCCTGTTCTATGTAATCAGGTTGTCCCAGATCCTCCTTAAATGCCACTGCTAAAATCAGAGAGGGTGGGACTGGTGTGTGTATGTGTGTGTGTGTGTGTGGTAAGTATAAATACAAATAAATAATAGTATAAGTACAAATAATAAGTAGTATAAGTACAAATAAAAAGGAAGAGGGAGTGCACCGCAAGATACATATTTTTGACAGACAACTGGGTTTCATTTATGAGTAAAGTTAAAGGAAAATTATTTTATTAATTCAATACATTTTGGGCATCATTCTTATCAGTGCCATAAACAATTTATTCACTAGCTTCATCGGACAGACACAAGGATGCAGCAACTCTACCAAACCCTACTTTACAACAGAAACATGGCCTGTCCAACCAGATTTTTAAAAACACTTACTAAGAAGTGAAAATCAAGGTGAACAAAAGTCAAGAATCCTAACTAGTATGCCAGAAAGATCTCTCACTGTATTACGTTCTGCACTAACATCCTCTTTCAGCAGGAGACACATCACATTAAGGAAGTAAAGGCACCATCTTCAAGGCTATAAACCCCGTCTGGATGTCTTAATACACATGCTGTTTGCCCTAATGGATTCAGTTCTAGAGATGGCAAAACTCGCAATGAAATGTTTTCAAGAGGAATGATGACCAAAAGTAAAAAAAATAGGACTTAGGCTGTAAAGGGATTTAAAATAAGCTTTAAGGTTTAGAGGTCTGTGCATAGCTATAATTATAGACAAATCACATTCCTTGTATTTTTCTGTCTCGTGTCATATCTGAAGGCTCCCACCTCTCCCTTGGATCGGAGCCTTCCTCCTTCCTGTAGAGACTTTATGAATCTGTTTCCCATCTCTGCTCTCAATAAAAGAAGTCAGAGATTCCACGGCACAGAGACAGTTTCCTCTACTCGCCTGCTGTCCCTTAGCAGACCACTGACCCCAAACACTGCTAAGACTGCAAACACATCAAGTCATTGACTTGAGGCCTTCTAAAATCAAGAGCTGACAAGGGCTTTTGGAGCGCATAAAAATGAAAGAGAGCTCTCACCCTGATTATCATCCAATACAGAGGTTAAGTCATCTGCTGTGCATGCTAATTTTGCTCACTATCATTATATTAACATTTCTTGGCTTAACAAGTTCACTTTAATGGGTTGCATTTTCCATCTTGCTGTAATAAGAAAATACCCACTTACGAGCACAGAGAAAAGTGACATTGCGTGGCAGCCTTAAAGGAGCATACCAGCCATTTTGCATGTTTACGTTACGTTACTGACAATCATTTCCCAAAGGATAAAACTGTATTTCAGCTTTCCTGATATTTTGCAAAATCTCTTGATCTTTCAAAATCAAATACTCAAGCGATACACCCACCTTAAAAATTGATGTTTTGCCTGCTAATCATTATGCAGCCTTATGAAGTCACAGTCATTTAATTTTTTCAATAAACACAGGTCTTCTTTTGGGACTATATTCCCCGGTGGAGACGTACATTCACTCCACGCTTTATATTGCGTTTAAACACTAAAATTACATAACTTCAAAGAAAAAAACAAACTGAAAACATGTCTTGTTCACGATGATGAACCTCTCCCAAGAACGTTTCAAGTATCAACAAGTTGATTTTAATGGCGTACCAGAATGAACTTAAACCAATGGAAGATAAGAAACAATTTTTTTAATTCACCGTTCCAGTAGTATGCTTTGGGAAATGACTGTCAGTAACATTACATGTATGAAAATTGAATATATGAGGCTCAAACATGCAAAATGGCTGGATGGTCCTTTAAGCAAGCTATGTCACACACGAGAGCTTTGCAGACTGTACATTTCTACATATTCACAAATATATAAATATATAAATACTTTTAACTCCTTTTGAACCCATACCACTCATGTGCTAACCACTCTTAACAACAGAGCTATTAACAGGCATCTATTTTGGAAAATCAACCAGGACAATCAACCAGTATTTTTGACTTCAGTCTTCAGTAATGCTTTACCAACTGTAAAAAAAAAAAAGATAAAAAATTAGAATATGATGATGTGAAGAATGGTGCTGATGCTGAAGCCAGAAAAACTATTTTACAAAGACGGACAGTCCAAATGTAACCATTTAGTGAGAAATATAAAAGTCTAGGGATTGAAGCCAAAGTCAGCAGAAGAAATTAACAGAGACACAAACTGAGATGTGAAGGGAAGATGGGACCACCCAGCCGAATGGACTTAAGTAACAGTAACATCAGTTTGTATGTGTCTGTGTGTCCTATTGAACTCTTCCATGTCCATCTTAGAAACGCCCACAAGTAAACTTTCAATACCCAGCTGCTTCTAAGCTTATCAATTATCATCCTTGTTCACAGCACAGCACTGCTCCCATGTGAGAGCTGACCTCTCCATTTTTTTCCTTTCTCTGATAGAAAACAAGAACAAATCTTTGTGAAACTGAAACATCACATCTTTCCTTTGTGTGCAAGTGCCCCATCTTCCCACACAGGTTAGGAACACAATCACAATCTCAATTCTTCTAGAAGAACCAAAGCTCAGGAACTGGTATTCCTCAGATACTAGACTTCTACCTTTAATGGACAACAAATGTCAAACACCACCACTTGTTTATAACTTCATTATCAATACACAACAAACACACAACTAAGGATTCTGAAGGCTAGAAGCAACATTATGTCTAGGAATAAAGCAGCAAAATAACTTCTGCTGTTGCTCGTGGTGGCATTTAGAAAATTCAACATTTAAATAGTTAAAATGAGCTAATGGTAATGTAGCGGTTTGATAAACACAACTCTTCTTATACTATATGTGTAGTCATGTGTCCCATAACCTGCCTGACCTGATGAGCCTGACCTGCCTAACATACATGTTATATTAGTGAAAACCATTTCTCAAAATATACAACTGGAGTGGTAAATTTTAGAATCTCCTTCCCCTCCAGATCGCCATTGGTTTTATTTGATTCCAGTATGAATTAAAATCAAATTCTCGGGATTTGAAACACGCTTGAGATAAGCAATCCATCACAGCAATCAAAATGTTCATTAAGTTTTTTGTTGAAGTAACTTTATTTAACCGGTCAGGCACAGAGCTGCACAGAAGACAATGCATGTCTCTGCCAGAGAATATAGTCCCAGGAGAAAATGGCATTTATTGAAAAATTTAAAAACGACCCTACTTTCTACATTCAGACATACATGTTAGCAGGTGAAACAATGAATTTTAAGGTTGTGTATCATCTGAACATTTGATTTTGAAAGATTAGGGGATTTAGCAAAATAACAGGAAAACTAAAACTTGGCTTTATGTTTTGGAAATTGTTGTCAGTAATGTAATGTACAGTATATGTGGGTACTATTTATTGGTCTTGATGGAAAATCATCGGCATGGTCCTTTAACCTTGGATGCCTGTGTGCTGCAGATCAGGCATGTATGATTGAAAGGGAAGTGACAACAGAAGAGACTTTTACTGGGTTGCTTCAAATATTTTATCAAAGTTTTTCTAATTGAGAATTTTTTAGACCACAAATCGAGTCATTTATAGATAAGGTTATTCTACATCCAACCCAACGCTAAGAAACAGCCAAACACAAAAAGAAATATTCAAGAGAATAGCAAAATGCCAGATGACAACTCTCTACCATTGCATAGCATACACTGTCATACCGTGACCTTGTTTTTAATGTTTTTTTTTTTGACCAATCATACAGACGTAAGAATTTCAAATTACAATATCCAGGATGTATCACAAAGGTATGACAATGAGATTATATGGAGAGACAATAAATTATGACCCATTGCAGCTTTCCATATACATCAAGTTACTAGTGCTATACAAGCAAGTAGAAACCTGAGCCAGCACCATCCTCTGTAAGGACTACAAGGCCATATATGCTGGCTCTAGTCCATACCAAAGAAAGAGCAATTGTTTTATGCAGCTGGGCATATACCATGTTCTTTAACATTTGTGCATTCCTGCTTCTCTAGAAATAAACTGACAAACTGACATCTGCTGCACAATCTAAAGACAGTGCTTATGGGTCTTTCCATTTGTGCGTGGGCAAGAAAAATAGCCTGGTTTATGACACTATCCGATATTAATGAATACTAAGAAAGAAAGAAAAATCTACACTTTCCAAACAGCTTCAAAGGCTGTCTGTGAATATTTCCTTGGTGTTTAGGATACATCAGTAGCGCACTCTGAGAGCCTACATACACTCATCAATGTAAGTACAGCTTTACCGATACATCATTAAGAGCTCTTTTGAACAGCAACAAGCAAGCCAACTCCTCCTTCATCATCTCCACAAATCCCTCCCTCCCTCCCTCAATTTACCATTCCACATCACCTTGCTTTCATGTGCAGCTGTGAAATTCTCACCCACCCAGATGCCATCTGACCCCGGCCCTAACAATCTATGCTAACTGTCCAAAGAACACAGACCCTAGCAGTCATACTGCTATCTTTACAAACAGTGCACACAAAGACCAACATTCTCATAAAAGACCGCCAGAAAGATCAACAGGTGTTCTTAATTTATGGGCTTTCTTCGGTAACTTAAAAAGGAAACATGTTTATGATTCTAAAAACCATTTTATGTATCAAAACTTTATCCTCTAGAAAAATATATTTAGAAATATTAATGGTGTTATATTAAGCTTTTCAATTATCCTTCAAAATTTAGCTGTTCCATCACATGTGGACAAAAACTTTTGTATAAAAGAGTGGTTCTTACCAAAGTTTTCAAGAACAGGTTTTATGTTCTCTGAAGATGTAGGTTGAGAAGTATTCACATAAACCACCTCTGTGGGCTCGGGTGCTGGTCCATACAGCTCCACACCACTGTGCCAATGCTCATCCAATGGCTTGACTAAGCAACTGTGCAGCTGTGTAGCTGCTGCTGTTGCTGCACTGACCGTTTCTTACAGGGCGGAGACAGGAACTCTCAGTCAAGTAATCATTGCATATTATTCATTAAAGTGTCCACAGGCATAAGGGAGGGAAAGACTGAAAGAGACAGAGAGAGGAGGGAGAAGATTGGAGAAGGTGGGACAGAGATAGCAGATCAGAAGTCTTAAGCAAGTGAAGGACTAGTTTGGTTTCAGGAAAAAGCAGCAAGTTAATCATCTGCTAACTTCAAGAACAATGAAACTCCAAAAAAACATAACCCAAAAACATAACCCTCTGTCTCCATACACAGCCTTCAGACAGTAGGCAACATACTGACTTAAACCGCGCTCTCAGGGTAAAGCATTAACTGAGAGTGAGCAGGTTTAAATATTAACACAGCCTCACATCTTGTACAACTGAGAGAGCACTGAAGCATCAATAGTTACACACACTGTAGAAAACTAACCACTCAGTATTAGCCTCTTCAACAAAACTCAACCAACTACCTCTTACTGTGTTTTCCAGGAAACAGGACCTTTGTGAAACAGCGAAAAGGAGAGAAAAAAAAAAAAAAAAAANAAAAAAAAAAAAAAAAAAACACACACAAGGCAAAAAAACATCCCTGAGTGGAAGTTTCCACTTTGTTGGCGCTTTTTATCTTCCTG
Organism: Lucifuga dentata; assembly: GCA_014773175.1. Classification (NCBI taxonomy): domain Eukaryota; kingdom Metazoa; phylum Chordata; class Actinopteri; order Ophidiiformes; family Bythitidae; genus Lucifuga; species Lucifuga dentata. The sequence continues at coordinate 64,138 of VXCM01001863.1, forward strand.
GTCATCTGTTCCCAACACACACTCTGGGCAAAAAGATTTCCTGTTTTGCCTCCTTTTGTCACTGTAGTCATGTTTGGGGGTCTGTCAGGAGCTAACTTTAGAACCTCTTCAGCTGAACATCTATATCCTACTACAGCAAAGCCAGGTCTGCTACAGTCAATGGTACTGTTTCTTTTAATCAATCTCAAAATAACATTGTGATAAAACTTTTCTCATTAACCATAATATTCTTGTGACATTTGCATTCGATATGGTTCTCCTCAGTAAACCAGAAATCAAAGTATAGTTTGCACAATGCAGCCAGCAAGGCTGCCATTTGCTTGCACATTTTCACAACTACCATTTAACACAAAACACACCACCGACTGGGGAGGTGATGAGCAGAACCGAAGAGAATCAACAATATCACGGTAACTCACATTGCTCCAAAAATCAAACAATGTCAATTATATCAAAGTGGTTGATATAGGTAACACCTCACTGAGTACAGAGAGAGAGAGAGAGAGAGAGAGAGAGAGAGAGAGAGAGACAGATTATGGGCATCAAGCATTGTACTATTCTATTTCATATTTACATCATCCAACCAAAATTCAAATTTAAATGAATCCTGACAATATGATTTCTGGTTCTGTGTAACAGCTGCAGGCCAGCTGCTAAAGGGCTTTGTATGCTATTGAAAGTATCTCTACAAACAGTCAGATGTGATAATGTTACAATAACCAATAAAATTTGTGGACACAACGGTTCAGCACTGATCACACCCCTAACATCAAAATAAAATGACACTTGGGTGCAGAAGACAGCCTTCGTGAATGAACTTTACTTACTCTTCAGTTATTCAGGTGTGCAATACTTTAATTCAACTTCAATAGAATATCTAAGTAAACTATTGCATTAACAACAACTTAAAACTAAATACAAAGAAAAAACTTGAAAAAACTCATTGTAAATGATCTATACTGTACATCTCATAGAGCTCCTGCAAATGCCCTGCTCTGGTTTCCTGAAAAGGTTTAATATTCCATGTGCAGTTATGAACGCTCTTGATGAACCAATGCCCCAAACAACACCACCACAAAGGTGGTGTTCGTGTTACATTAGAGTCATCAAACTTCCACCCACTTCCTGTCTTCCATATTTTTGGTGGGTTGTAGTGTGAAGTAAACATCTCCACAGTGAGGAAGAGTAAGCCTCTTTCTCTGACCTTTTCCTGTGAGTTACAAATTTTGCCAAATGAGAAATACAACAGAACAACGTTCAAAGTTAAAGGAATAAAAAGGCAGGCTGACAAGTTAACTGATTCGTAGCAATTCTTTACCTGGTTCTGAAGGATCCAAGCTTAGAAGAAGTAAAAACATTGACAGAGACAGTAAGCAAACAACTGACCAGCCAGCAACCGCTGGCAAATGACTCTGTCCACTTTCCTGCCTACTATGCTGACTTCCCTCCCTCCTCTTTACTCCATCAAATCTGCAACACCCTGCTCCAATAACCCCTGACCCACAGGAAGTAGACACAATGGACTGAAAATAACACACCACCTCCCCTGGCAACAACTACCCCTCCACCCCACTGCACAACACTTCTACAGTATGGTGCACCTACTGCAAGCCAGCCCAAGAGAGGTGGGCAGAACCAAAAATATCAGCCACTACTCAACATGCTGTGCCCATATACCAAAAGTGCACCATCCCCCTTTGCATTCCCAGCATGCCTTTTGATTCAGTCCTGCACATGCACAGACATTAGTATAAGTCAATACAGACAGGTCCATCCATAACTAATACATCAGTATATGGAACTTGTGAGATATTTTTAGATTCAGTGTTTCAAAAAGTGAGTGGAGTGGGTGAAGTGGCTCATGGTGAAGCACAGAGTTTCACACTACAGCAGGTTGTAGCTTGAGAAGCAGATTCATGACTGTCCCACAGATTCCTGCAGGGGGACCACTGTGAGGTGGGTGACTTCTGTGTCTGTGTGTGTGTGAGACACTTTTTTGAAGCACTAGAAAAGCTGTGTTTCGAGGCTTTTGATGCTTTTCTTCATTTGATTTCTTAAATGGCAACATTAGTCAACATTGAACATCGATGTAACAGGTACCATGTTCATGCCATGTTAGTCTACTCCATGTGTGCATCTCAACCAATCCTTATTCGTGCAGTGAGCAGCAGCAGTCTAATCCAATCAGTCCAATGAAAATTATAGTAAATCACATTTACTGGCCAGTGAGAGGTTGACTTAGACCTGATCTAATTAGCCTCTCCAGCAAAAGATTCCATCCACTAGGAAATGGCTTGAGATACCATATACCGAGATAAGGAAATGGACTCTGAGACACACTTCTGTGTTGCCAGTTGTGTTACACTCAGAATGTGATGGTTGATTATTCACCAGAACGTAAGTTGAAACATAATTTGGATAATACCGTACCTTTTAGGCATGCAGTTAATCAATCTTGTCACTATTCACTGTCTCACCTTGTTTTCACGGTTGGTCAGCAGCCTCAGGCACGATGCAGACGAAGAGATTTTTACTTAATAGACATAGCGTTCACTGTGATGGATTATTTAACACAAGTACTCTCTAAAAGTTTATTTTAATGGAGTAGTGGAATAGTGATTAGTGAGATAGTGAAAAGAAATGGGAAAATGGGAAATAAGTTAATGATTCTTCGATTGGGTACTGCACCTGTACGTGATGCCAACTTGGCTTGGATGTAACGACATTTAATCGCATCGCGATATAAAAAAATCTTTGATATAAAAATTAGGATGTCAATATAAAGTCAATAGAAAATACTGCTTGAATACAGGAAGTTAATGTCAAACAGCCAATAGTTTGTCAGAACTGGGATAAACTAGCCAGTCTGGTGGCAATGTCACAATAAAGCCCGCCCACTTCCTCAAAGCAGCATTTAGCTAAATGGTGAACACGCTGCAGCCCATGTGGTGATATGTGAGCGAAAGTCAGACAAAAGATGTCAGAAAGCAATGAAACTCCAGAGGAAAAACATCAAATGATGAGGAAGAAAGGAACAGCTCAGCAGCATTACTGTCCCAAAGAAAGTGGATAAGCAAGGTAAAAATTGTCAGCGGTGGGCGTCATTTTGGTTATTTTATTTTTTGGTTACATTCAGATAACATTCATAAAGAAAATGTTAAAATAAATATGAAGTTAAAGTGACCTGAAATGCAGAAGAATCTTTGCCATGATTGATATTGTGATATATATCGATATCGATCAATATAAAAAAATATATATTGTGACAAAAAAAAATTTTCTTATCGTCCAGACCTGCACCATCTGGCTTTTTTCTGTCTTACTTCCAAAGTTGCCTTCCAAAGATTAGAACTACAATGTGCAAATTTTTGTTACCCACAACAAATATGTTTTCTGTCCTGTTGTATGAAGTAAGGGTTAAGCATGCCTTGGCTTGTTACTAAGCCAACTTAGAGACACACCTCCATTTCCAGCCAGTCCCCTGAAACTGGTACATGCCCCACACCTACTCTTTGTTGTCACACTCAAATGATACTGCTTCACTTTCAGCTGAAAGTGAATGTGTGTAGTACAAATGCATACCTCAGAGCTTGTGCGCTGCATGTGTTTATGTGAACCCAGTATAGTGGTTCATATTAAGTGAAGAATGTGTGGAATCCAACACATTCATTTTAAGGCACCAAAAGAGGCAGCAAAGGCAACAATGCAAAATATTTTCCAGCTCAACTATTACGCAAACAGCCCCAAAACAATGTTAGTATTTTTTTAAGTTTCTCTTGTCTTTGGCTGTGGTTTGGCTTCTGTGGGTGTGTGCTTGCATGCCTGTAGATATGTCCAACCGCTTACACTTATTTGTACTTAACTCACCTGCACACTCTTTCTCTATCATGCTCCCACTCTCCCTGTGTCTCACACATGCTTCACACTGCTTCTCTCACTCAGCAGTTTAATTCCCAAACCTTTTCTATGACCCACTGTGTTATTCCACCAGTTACATTCTGTCCAGTGATAAGATTAGTAGATTTGAGCATTCTAAGTTTTACAGCAATATAATACAGTACATGCCAACATTGTCTCATAGTTAACACCACCATTATTCATTTATTTTTCAAATCTAGCTGCATTTTAATGAACTGTGCTGACTATCCACTGTACTTCTACCATCCATCCAAAAAGCTCCAACCACAGCATCCCATCTGGCTGTTACTTCTTCAACACAGCCGCCACTCACCATGAAGCTCACAATGCCAAAGAAAGACAACATTCAAAGAAGCTGTGCAATGTTTATTTTGGTCTGTATCACCCAAGGTTTGGTCAGCCAAATAAGAAATAACCAAATACTGCAGCTGACAAATATCAAATCAAATATCAAGAAGCAGTAACATTACAATATCCTTCCATCCACTGCAGTGTGAACTATAATTTTTTTGTTAGATGTATAACATAAGGCAATTGCTTTCCATCTAAAATCAATCCTATTGATGATTCCTACCCAAATAACATAAGAGCTGAATACAACTCAGATGAGGTGTCCTGTTTACATGTTCCTTAGTAAGCTATCAAAAATAAAGGCTCTGACATGCAAATAAGATTTGAAACAACATGACCTGCTAAGAGCCTGTAGCAAGGTTAATGTTTACCGCATCGTTTTTTTGCTTCAAATTTATTAAATGGTAGAAGATGGGATTAAGAACATTTGGAAATTACAAAACGAATGTACATCACTTTATCAAAGCTGGGTTCCCACAGAAAGACATCACACTAAGACAAAGGTCACCAGTAAGAGAGAAGGTGTACTACTGAAAAACAATGGAACAAGAGAGAGGAGTATATATATTCTCTCAGGACAGCAATCCTTGTCTTAATATAAGTGTATATGAATGCAGAAAGCCACTAGCCTAGCCTTTACATATCCCAAAAATGGAAATTACTGTAATTGAAAGAATGCCTACAAGAAATTTTCATCTGTTGATCAGACTTTAAAGGGATTACATCAAACATTACATGAAACAAGATGGAATTCTGGTCAATTATTGAAATGTTTAAATAAGACATTCTAAATTCTAACTGGGCACTAATTCTAAAGGTTAGAGAAATAAAAGACTCCGTGCAAATGAAATTGATGATGGATAGAAGTTACAATTATATGGCATTTCCTTATGTGACAAATCAGATTTACACGAGGCACCTTCACGACAGGAATAAAGAAGTAGCAGCTACAAGATCACAAAGGCAACATCACTGCCAGCTGACATTTGTTCTCTCTTAAAGGATCATACTGGCCATTTTGCATGTTTGAGCTCAATATATTCAATTTTCATACATGTTACGTTACTAACAACCATTTCTCAAAGGATAAAACCGTATTTCAGCTTTCCTGATATTTTGCAAAATCTCTTAATCTTTCAAAATCAAATATTCAAGCGATACACCCACCTTAAAAACTGATGTTTCACCTGCTAATATTTGCACAGCCTTATGAAGTCATGGTTGTTTAAATTTTTCGATAAATGCAGGTCTTCTATTGGAACTAAATTCCCCGGTGGAAACATACATTCACTCCACACATTTTATTGTGCTTAAACACTAAAATTACCGAACCTTGAAAAAACCTGAATACACGTCTTGTTCATGATGATGGATTATCCCAAGAACAGTTCAAGTATCAACAAGTTGATTTTAACAGCGCAAGGAACTGAAACCAATGGCAGTCTGGAAGGGAGGAAAAGATTTTTTTAATTCAACGTTCCAGTAGTATGCTTTGGGAAATGATTGTCAGTAATGTTAAGTATATAAAAATTGAATATATTAGGCTCAAATGTGCAAAATGGCCAGTATCATCCTTTAATTTACATATCTCTCTCAGTTTCTTGTAATTGCTGGTTATTGCTCCACCAGAGAGACTGGCTGGTGAAGCAGCATTCATATTGGCTTGTGGTGGCAAAGGAAGCATCCAGGTCATCAATCAACAGGAATGATCAAACTGGAAGGGAAGCAACACAAAGTGAAGGACATGGCAAAATAGAAGTCATACATCTGTTATGTGCAGCATGCTTTAATACTCTGGCTTAATTTATATAAATTTTGTAAATATATTAATAGAAATAAATTAAACAATTTGTGTTTGATTTTTAGTTAGCTCACAAAATTTCTGAAATTCACATTTTCAATAAATACTACCTTTAAGAGCCTTATAATGTTTTTGTTGCCACTGTGTCAGAGGGGTGTGAGTTCAACGCTGTGATAATTTTTGCAGCTATAATTAGTGGTGGTGTTGTATTAGACATTGACATTACATCAATGTGTTTCTAATATTCTGTCCTCCTCGTATGTAAACAGGGGTGGAAAAACATGCATAACCAATAACTTCAATGTCTTTTATCACTTGTGTTTATACAGCACTCTATTCAAGCTGCATGAAGATGTTTTGAGAGTGCAGATGGCAATTCACTCTCAGCCATGAGAACTAAACTGTTCTGTGCTAGATAAAAGTAGGCTCAGCTAATTTCAGGAAATGTAACCAAAATATCTTCATCACATTCCCACAGTATCTTCTTGTTGTCTAGATTTCTGTTGTTTTTTCTTTTAAGAATACTATTATTTCGGTTAAGTGAGGGTTACAATGCTGCAAGCTTTGCCCAATCCTGATATGATTTACTTCTGCATTCTCTTGATTCTGACCTTGTTGTCTCTCCTCTAGTTTGTATCCCATCTGCCTTTCCTTCTCCTGCTCTCAGCATAAGCTCTTGCATAGTCACATGCACTTGTCAAAGCTGCATTGTTAGAATTCAACACATTCCATTGGCGTGGCAGACTCGGTTCACATGATCACACTGTTCCTTGACCGCTGAAGAGAGGGGATAAAACAATTCTCCTTTCAGCCCTTATTGGTCTGTACACCATAGAAAAGTGCAGCACAGTCAAGTGGGAACATAACGGTAAGGAAAACAAACAGATGCACTTAGATGAATAATCTGTGATATACTTTATAATAAGTTTAAAACATGCATAAATAATGTCAAGGTCCAAATATTCTGCAATATGAAATCTAGCTCTAATTAAAATATCTCTTGAACTAAGTAATTTTATTATGGCAGCAAATTTCCCATTTCAACACCACTAGCTGAAAGCTATTTCAACTTGCAGTAATTACAAAGCTACTCCAATGCAGTACATAAGAATTCTGGAAGTTATTATTCATAAAGCAAGACTAAAGATCAAATCTGCAAATGTGCCTGTTACAGTAAACACATTAAGCTGGAAATTCCCTTTGCAGCATCAAACACAATTTAAGGGATAACTGAAGAATACCATATGTAGTCTGTTTCAACAACTAAATAAAATAAGTGAATGGTACATTTATAAAATACCATTTACATTTTCATTGGCCTTTAACATTATGGGCTGTATCCCGAATAAGAAAACACAGCTGACACTGTCACTATATCACTAGTTTCTTATTTAAATAACAATGACATTTCATACAAATTACTGACCTTGAGCTCTGCTTGGATTTCAACCACGCAGTAGTTGCTTATCCAAATGCCACAAGTTTATAGCTGAGATTAGCTGACTATACTAAATACTGTCCAAATGTCAAGATATTCCACAAGTTTTTTAAGACACACTAGCAATGTGTGTTAAAAGAGGAGTGCCAGGGAAGATTCACAGAAACGCCAAGAAAGTAGGTGGACAAGAGGAGTAGCTCGTCTAGACTCTCAGCTTCCAATCAGACTGGAGACGAAGACTCTCTGAGAGCAGGGGTCTTTACTGCATCTCTGTGTCTCATTTTGCGTGTGTGTGTAACTACCTCCTTTGGCTTGAGGCCAGTCCAAAGATATCAGGCAGTGCTCACCATAGTAACCCTAATGCAATCAAGGACAGTGGCCACAGCAGGACCGCTGGGGAATAGCAACGAAAGAGCAATTTATCTTGCTCTGTCCAATTCTACTCCATCTGAGATCTCCACTTAAAGACACACAAATAAGGTGATTTCAAAGATGCAAACAGCAAGAAAAATTAAGGCTGATTACACACAGACGGTGTCCATTTTATTATGGGCCTGTCTCACTCACGCTCACCTGGGAAATTACACAGGTCAGTAGCAATATTTCGCATCTGGTCTCCAGGCTGCTGACACCCCCACACCCTTTCTATCCAGCTGTCCTCAGACTGGGACAAATATGCACACATAAGGGTGCACAAACAGCACGGAGCTGAGGTAAAGGGGGCAAGAACTACCATGACAGCAGTGAGCTATATTAAGGGGCTGCAGACACAGTGGCTAGGGTCAGATCACACAGCACCACATAACTGGAGTACCAGCTGTGTGTGTGTGTATGTGTGTGTGTGTGTGTGTGTGTGTGTGTGTGTGTGTGTGTGTGTGTGTGTGAAATGACAGGTGACCCTTAGGAGTTAAATATGCACAGACACAGTTGCACATATTCCTAGCTTCAAAGACTGCCCTCAAACCTGAACACTTTCATCAACATTTCCAAGGGATCAAATTAAACAGATGAACAACAGCAATGCACTGTAAGCTCCATATGAATGTTTCTTATTGGCATCAAGACTATAGAATCAGCAAACAGACAAAACGTGTCCAGTTATTTGTTCCACTTTTCTGCCATTATTTGGTGCCCTGTATCCTGCCTCCATTATTTCCTTCTAATGTGCACAAGTAATCGTCTTGACACAGGGGCCAATGTCTTGTGGGTGTCTTTCAGATATGTAAAATCTTCCTTTTCATCTCTAAAATAACCTAGCCTACAAAGAAGGTTTTGAAAGGCACAGGTCACAACAGTTGTTGCTACAATAACTTCTCAGGCAAACCTGAACATAAAAATAGTGTTTGACAATATGTTTCCAGTCCATGAAATGCTTAGTTGCTGAAGTCACTCCTGATTGTGGCCCTAAGGTGCAGGTACACAGCATTACAGTACACATACAGCATTACGTCAAGATGGGACCAGAGTTAACGATTCATTATTAAATTACAGTAAAAACACTATCTAGCACTTACACCACAGCAGACCTGCAAAGAAGAGCAAAAAGCAATGGGTAAAAAAAAGGGTAGCAAAACCACCAAAATTCAAAACACATATTTATAAACTGCTACCCCAATTGGTTAACTACATAGGCTAACCCTTTATGACATCTAAATCCATGTTTTTAGGTGCACTAATGGTTACATCAGTAATGCTTGTGAACTGGACTAAAACAAAACCCTGTCTCGTGAAGCAGAATTACGACGTTATCTAGATAACTTCCCTAAATAAATCCTGGAGCCCCTAAATGGAATATAGCCTGACATCAAATGTGCAGTTACAGTATGTAGCTGGCATCCCAGGCTTATATTTTCAATTAACACTGGTTGAGAAACACAAGCTGTCCATTTTTTTATTAAACAAACATCCAAGTTTATGCTATATTTACACATAATGCTATACCTGTCAAAAATAATTGTTTTTGTGGCCACAAGGTGTAATTTAGCACTGTCATATAATGCATCTGGTGTCTCAGGTGAGTTCAGTCAGGTGTGACCACAAATATAGTGGGATCCAAAAGTCTGAGACTACATTGAAAATCTGTGATGCTTTCCATGTAAATCTGGAAATAATCAGAAAATTGGACATCATAAAAAGCTCTTTGGAACACTGTCAAATCATGCTGGGATAACTTGGGTCATCAGGTTTTGCACACACTTGTGGAATCCATGCCAGCTCGAGTGCATGCTGTCACTAAAGTAAAAGAGGGGCATACCAAAATATTCTGAAATTCATGTACAATTTTCAACAATTCAACTTTTCACTCCAATTGTTAAGATATTATCATTTGTAATGAAAACGTTTATATTAAATTCAAAAAGAAAGCAAACTATAAACATTTTCACAGTTGTCTCAGACTTTTGGACCCCACTGTACTTAGACTCAGATTAAAGGGGAGCTAATGGAGGCATTTCTCAAAATTTCTAGGATCTTTCAGAAGGAATCAACTGGACACTCATCTCAGTTCCCAAGGGTCCTTATTGGAGTGCATCAGGCACCATACTAACTGCCAGCACCCACGAGGTCATCTTATTTCTGTGGTGTGTGCAGCTGTAGTGATAATGAATAGGAGACCATACAACATGAGTACACTTTTAAAGTACACAAATCTTTATTAAGTTACTGTCACAAGTGAGACACAGTGGCATCTCTGTTTCAGGGTAAGTGTGACCTACTCCCGCCTGGTTGAGAGTGTAGTGGACTGTGCTGGTTGGACTGAAAACCTACAGACCATCCGTGGCATGCAGTTTAAGACACCTGATCTAGACAAACACTGCGTGAGCCACAGGAACCTGGATTCACACAATATCAGGTTCACCATCACTCTCCTTAAATGTCCCCTATCTTTGTTGTTAAAGAGCAAAATTAACTGTTAGAATAAACCTAAAATGCTGAGAAAGATGAAGATGAAGGCAGGAAAGCAGAGGGTACAGGCAGAAAAATAACAAAAAAGGCAGAAAGGATGAAAAGAGAAAGAAAGGGAGATAGACCCCTCCTCCTCTCTCTTCACCCACCATCTGGTAGCCATCAGCGCCTCACACAGGAAGGGGCGGCCATGCCTTGCTGGGGCGCCAGGGAGCGGCTCCTCTTCCCTCCCTGTGCTAGAGAAACAACAATCAGCCAGTGCATTGCAATGCAGTGCAGTCCGGCCCATCCTAGTCAAGGCTGAACAGTCAGCAGCCCAGAACCAGGCACTCACACCACAGCAGACCAGCAAAGAGGAGCAAAAAGCAACCTCACATTCCTGCTGTCTATGACTGCCAAGAAGCACTGGGAAGGGAAAGAGAGAGGGAGAGAACAGAGAGTTCTTCTCACTGGAGGCTAATGCTGCTGCTTTGAGGAGCGCTCCAGCCTTTCACCTCTCTGTTACTCTAACAATGATACAAAGATACTCATTGCCACTGTGGAATATCCCAAACTACATTTACCACCACACATACTTACAATCTTACACCATTAGTAGAAGTTTCCCCTGCTTTGCAAGAATTTGTGGAATTTACATTATTGCAAATCTGGCTCAACTTCTGTTTCATCTTTTTTTTTTTTTTTTNTTTTTTTTTTTTTTTCTCCCAACACAGTACCAATCTGATGGGAGCACAAACCCCTACAGCCTCTATGACTGGCTTAATTCTTCAAGCAAGCCAGTGGAGACCATCTTTGGCCATCTGTGTTCTCCCATTGGCCCTGTTCTATGTCCAGAACAGACTACAACTACACTCTGGAAATAGAAAACAGCTTTATGACACAGGCTATTTATACTTCCTGCTGTCATTAGCTGAACACAGAAACATGCGAAACAATGTAAAGCAAGTCTATGAAAGTGATTAAGAAAACCCTGTCTTTAAATAAATTTAATAAACAAATAAATAAATTTAATCTATACCCTATCAGTGTATTTGAGAGATTCATCTTGATTAACCATAACAGCTATAACACAGATTGCTTCTAAAGGTGCCTGAGAAACTATGATGTGTACAATCTGTCATGCCAAATACTTGAGATGTTTCTGTCTTCTGTGCTTAATAACAGCTGGACTTGAAATTGTTAGAGTTGGCTCAATGATAACCTACATAAAGGGCTCATTTTAGCAGTCATATTTCATCAGAAGATACAACTCAAGATGTGTTATAAATGTTTGAGACATCAAAACAGATTGTGCTTGAGTATCACTTCTCCATAATGACACCATGAGTTGCTTGTGGACTTAGCACACATGAAAGTAAACAGCAGACCAGGCAAAAAAAGAGACGCATCTGTTTACAAAATGCTCCACGTCAGCCTTGACCTACCAATTTACGTCAACAATGTTTCTGATCTACTCAGGCAACAAATTATTGTAGAAAAAGACAGAACAAGTAAGCCATTTCCTGGGGTATTATGGTCCAAAAGCTATTTATTTTCACACATGGCATTGACACTGCACCAGTGCAATTAACATTTATGCATTCTTGTTGTATGTGTTTTTGTGTGTAGTTTTTTGAACTAATTTTAATATTACTTTTTTTTTTGTTTTAAAAAACATCAGCAGACATGCTGTTATTGGAAATTATTTTTTAGTATTTCATCTACTGTCAATTCCATATACTTTTGCCACACTGCCCACTTCTAAGCTATCTGAATTGTTTTGATAAGGTCAACTCTATGCTACCAGATATTTTTGTTAATATATTCTCATAACATAAAAATCAACTAGTCATAGTTTATTAGTCATCAATTGTGTTCATCACTAATGAAAGCAATGGCTTGGTAGTCACATGTCCATGGCTGGTGAGAGGGAGCAATTGTTTGACAGCAAACTGGTAACCACAAGGCAACAATGACAGCAGGAGACAAAGACAAAAGGAACAAAGATGCCAAAGTTACATTTTTGGGATGCCAATGGTCTTATGGCACACAGACAATCAGCTGCCCAAAAAAGCCCAGATCAGTCGATTTATTTTCACTGGATGGTCCCCTTGGGTAATGTGATTTCCACCCCATATACCTGTTCACGAAGCCTTGATAGATAAAGCTTATATAATGAAGAAACTGTGTGAAAAAGAGATAGGGCTGAACATTCTGACACATTTAAATCTCACTTCTCTCTGATTGCATAAGTCTGGCGAGATATTTACCCCTTGACACAAAAAAAAAAAATCCCCACTGCTGGCAACATTGAAAGCTTTCCTCTTATTGCATGTTCCGTTTTAGTGGTTGGATTTTCAACTGTGTTGCAATGACCACATTTCAAGCTAAATCTACTATATATAGTTGATATACAAAGTATATATACACAGATTTAATTTGGAAGTTTTTGTGAGGTAAAGCCACAAATCAAGACAACATAATGTTGGACATTTTTTCCACCTTAAATACAATCTTGCAACAAACAAAATTCAAGTTAAAATAGCAAAAACAAAACAAAACAAACAAAAATCCCATGGTTGCATACGTTTTCACAGTCCTGAAGTAATACTTTACTTTTGTTACTACAGTGAAACTTGATCAACTTCACAAACCTAGATTTTGGTAATTTTTATTCCACTCTTCTATTCAAAAAGTTTGATTTCCATCAAACTATGAGGGGACCTGTTGTGCAGCGCCCTCTTTAGGTAATTCCACAAGTTTTCAGAGGGACTGAAGTCCGAACTCTAACTGGACCATTCCAAGATATTGATTTTTCAATCCTTTGGTTGACTTGGGTATATTGGAAGTGAAATCCCTCTTCATCGTCAGCTTTCTGACAGAGGTTACCAGCTCGGTGTGACAAAAATATCTTATTTGGAGTTATTCAATATCACTTTCACTTCACCACTTCATATATTGAATATATTGTTTTGCAAAATGTAAGATTTGGATGTTCTTTTCATGACAAATGACTGACAACTTGCCACCCTTCTCTACAGCCCAGGCGTGCAGAATATAGATTTTTGTCCCAGTGACCACTTCCTGCCAAAAAAAAAATAAAAATCCTGCTTCTCATTTAACAGTCTACTGCTGTATGCCTCTTGGTCACCTCGTTTTCTCCCCATCCTCATTTCATTGACTTTAGAGCGACATCATGACTTTGGTGAAATCCCTGTGGTACCACATTTTACCTTACTCATGAAAGCCTTCACAGATTTCCATGATACATTTAATACGTACAAAAACATGTTTTTTTAAACCCTCCCTGATCAGTACCTTTCAATGACGAGGTTCCATTGATGTTTTGCAAGGTCATTACTGATTGTGGCTGTGGTATGATGTAATCAAAAAACCCTAAAGCCTTATTTATTCTTCATGCAAACTATGCATACGCGCACTTAAAATGGCTGACACACGTTTTTAGCGTCAGTTTGATGCGTCGTTTGTGCGCGTCACCCAGAATTAATGCGACACTAGCGACGTGGCAGTACCTACAGAAACCACGGGGGCAGTGTTATGAACATTTGTCGTGACGTGAGCAGCACATGTGGGGCCAACAAGTAAATAAACGTTTATGCCCAGGGACTACAGATAAATTTAGCCTTCTTTTGGCTAAATCCAATGCATTTACACCATAGCTATGTGTGATGTTAATTAATGTAGATGGTCCCTGTAAAACTAAATAAATTAAAAATGTATTATTACCTGTGCACGGATAACTGATGACAGAGAAATGGCTGCAAGTTTTGAGAAGCTGATCTGCCGTAGAAAAGCTGATCTTGTGTATATAAGCCAACCCCCTGACTTTTTTTTTTTAGATTTTTAAAGAAACCTGTATATTGTTCCATCAATTTATTTGTTTAGCAAATTACCTGTTTTACTGGGTATTGTCATAGTATTCCTGTGATTTCCTGAAAATAATCCTCGTACCGGTAAACATGGTATTTATTTCAGCAGCTGATTACCGTGACTGACCAATCACAACAGCACTTACTGGCCGCCACAAAATGTTTAGTCAGGAAATATCTCATTCTAAGATATGATTTAAACTATTTTCCAGATGAAGATGATTGGGTAAGTGCTCTTTAAGTTTGCTCATTGCTGCAAATGCTTGTGTAGCTTAACCATCCATGGCTGCTAAATTGTGTCTGTATCAAGTCACGGTACCTCACATCGCCACCTGGCGGACAGAGCGTTAACCCTCCAGATCAACGTTAACTACGGAGGCGAGTATGTACACAATTCCACTCACGACGCACGACATGATCACACGCGTAAGCGTAGTTCACGTGAAGTATAAATGAGGTTTAAGACAAATCCTGCAGGAAATCTGTTTTTTTTTTTATTTTATTTGGGGTAAATTCAAACCACTTTCATTGATGAATGGTGCCTGTTTATTACCTCTAAACATGATTTTGAATCATGTTCAGAGGTAATAAGCAATGGCTAGAGCAGCTAGAGCTTTGAAAGGGATGTGCACATTTATGCAACCAGATTACCATTTGTTAAATTCCTTATTCATAAAAAATATTTGTTTTTCACTTGAATTTGGTTAGTTATCTAACACTGACAGTGGAAAAAGGTCCAACAACAATTTCAACCACACATGCTGATAGAATGATCATTTGGAAGGTCAAGCTATATGCTTTACTATGCCATGTCCTGCCAGCTGAACTTTTGAACTGCTTGTTTACAGTTTGCATATGATCAACACAATGATGAAGGTCTCCATCTAGGACTTTAGATACACTATCAAATTCAAAACAAAAGTGGGCCAGTAAGGATAACTACTGTAGTTGCAAAGACATTAATAATTAATGATCATTTGTTTGTAATGGACATTAAATAATTAATGGTCCATGCAATCCATTTTCAAACCATGGCAGATCACACAACAGTGGTCTGCTCACTCCAAATGGACTGCTGTCTCTGTGGTAATCAGGACACAGTCCAATAATCTGTTAGCATGAGAGGCTAATGCTGCACAAGTACCCCTCTGTTGCATCCTGTTCGGTGTTTGCTTGTTTGTTTCTTCAAGCATGTGGGGAGAGGGTTTAATAGAAAGTGACCATTTGTTCTCTGTTCTACTTGTTAAGCAGATTTAATGAATCCTCTACTTACTCAAAGAGCTGTGCCGTTGTTTTTGTGTGCCTGCACTGTCACTTTTGTTGCTTACATATTTGTCTTCACTTGGTTGCCCATTACAGTTGCTTTCAGTCAACCATAAGCAGGGGAAATGGCATACTCTCTGTCATGTATACTGTAAATGCATTTTCTCACAGATGAAAGGACTCAAGACAAGCATGGAATGGAATATGTCCTCTGTCTCCCTTTACAGCCATCAGGGGGTGGACCTTCAGGGTTCAATATTTTCCTTCTTCCGGCCTACCATGCAGGCTTGTGCTCTAGCACTGAGGCCTGATTAAGGGCCTGAACAAAGTGCACAACAATATCCTAATCTGTTTCCAATGGGTACATGCCAGTGCACAACAAGATTAGAAATGGGCCCTGTAGCTATGTGCAATGGGAAGGAAGAACTGAGAGAATAGACCAAATCAGGCCTAGGCAACTTTACATTTTTACCTAAATGATGATGAACTGACAATAAATTTGAAATTTAATAGTATCTGTGACTGTGTTGATCTATCATAACAATTAAATTTTTTGATCCAGCACTCAAAACAGAAAAAGCTGTTCTTTTCTCATTAAACCTTACACTACTACCCCTTCAAACTCTATCTAATAGTTGTCTGTGTATGTGTGTGTATGTACAGTGCTGTGAAGAAGTATTTGCCCCCTTACAGATTTCTTCTGTTTTTGCTTTTTTGTCACACTTACATGTTTCAGATCATCAAACAAATTTTAATATCAGACAAAGATAACCTGAGTAAATACAAAATGCAGTTTTTAAATGATGATTTCATTTATTAAGGGAAAAAAGCTATCCAAACCAACCTGGCCCTATGTGAAAAAGTAATTGCCCCCCCTTGTTAAATGATGAATTAACTGTGATTAACCACATTTTTTGGAAAGCTGAGTTCAATTTCACTAGCCACGCCCAGGCCTGATTACTGCCAGACCTGTAGAATCAAGAAATCACTTAAATAGAACCTGTCTGACAACATGAAGTAGGCTAAAAGATCTCAAAAAGCAACACGTCATGCCCCGATCTGAAGAAATTCAAGAACAGATGAGAAACGAAGTCATTGACATCTATCAGTCTGGAAAGGGTTACAAAGCCATTTCTAAGGCTTTGGGACTCCAGCGAACCACAGTGAGAGCCATTATCCACAAATGGAGAAAACATGGAACAGTGGTGAACCTTCCCAGGAGTGGCCGGCCTACCAAAATTACTCCAAGAGCGCATCGACGACTCATCCAGGAGGTCACAAAAGAACCCAGAACAACATCTAAAGCACTGCAGGCCTCACTTGCCTCAGTTAAGGTCAGTGTTCATGATTCAACAATAAGAAAGAGACTGGGCAAAAATGGCATCCATGGGAGAGTTCCAAGGCGAAAACCACTGCTGACCAAGAAGAACACAAAGGCCCGTCTCACATTTGCCAAAAAACATCTTGATGATCCCCAAGACTTTTGGGAAAATATTCTGTGGACTGACGAGACAAAAGTGGAACTTTTTGGAAGGTGTGCGTCCCGTTACATCTGGCGTAAAACTAACACAGCATTTCAGAAAAAGAACATCATACCGACAGTCAAACATGGTGGTGGTAGTGTGATGGTCTGGGGCTGCTTTGCTGCTTCAGGACCTGGACGACTTGCCGTAATTGATGGAACCATGAATTCTGCTCTCTACCAGAAAATCCTGAAGGAGAATGTCCGGCCATCAGTTCGTGACCTTAAGCTCAAGCGCACTTGGGTTATGCAGCAGGACAATGATCCGAAGCACACCAGCAAGTCCACCTCTGAATGGCTCAAAAAAAACAAAATGAAGGTTTTGGAGTGGCCTAGTCAAAGTCCGGACTTAAATCCGATTGAGATGCTGTGGCATGACCTTAAACAGGCCGTTCATGCTCGCAAACCCTCCAATGTGGCTGAATTAAAACAATTCTGCAAAGAAGAGTGGGCCAAAATTACTCCACAGCGATGTGAAAGACTCATTGCCAGTTATCGCAAACGCTTGATTGCAGTTGTTGCCGCCAAGGGTGGCACAACCAGTTATTAGGTTTAGGGGGCAATTACTTTTTCACATAGGGCCAGGTTGGTTTGGATAGCTTTTTTCCCTTAATAAATGAAATCATCATTTAAAAACTGCATTTTGTATTTACTCAGGTTATCTTTGTCTGATATTAAAATTTGTTTGATGATCTGAAACATGTAAGTGTGACAAAAAAGCAAAAACAGAAGAAATCTGTAAGGGGGCAAATACTTTTTCACAGCACTGTATGTGCATGCATAGTATAGAAAAGCCCTGAGTTGTCAGACAGGACTGCTGAACTGCTTTCACCTTTGAGCTCTGCCAATCAGCAGCAGAGCTCAAACTTTGCCCTGAGTGGTGAATCAGGTGAGCAAGGCCCCTGGCTTCTCCTCTACTGCTGCTGGGCCTGAAAACTGGGGCTTCAAATAGAGATTTGAAGCTTGTGACGTGCTTACACTATTCTGTTTGGTTATTTAGTCAGTCACTTGACTATTCATTCAGCCTGCCCCCAAGTTTGTTTAAGTATTGATTACTGCACCTTGTTTCAGAGCTGCTGCAGTTATCAAGGCTGACGCTGGTCTCTGTTTGGTTTTCAGAGTTTACGCAAATTTACTGGGAAAACAAAATCTAAGGCAAAATCCACAGCTTGCAATAACCCAATAGAGATATCTTTCGTTTTGCCTACTTAAAATAACATCTTATTATCAATGAACTTATGAATAACATGATTACTGATAGCATCTAGAATTAGGAGAAATAAACCAAATGTAATCAAAAATGCATGAAATAGCATTGCAACTGTAGAGCAGAAACTATGCATTTGCTTTGTGTAAGAGCATTGCCTGCTGGTCAAATTAACAGAAACAAAATATAAACAAGCACCGGGGTTTGCATTTTTAGCTGATGATCTTTATTTTGCCAAATATGGCAACTGTCAGGTGCTTCTCTGCCCATGCAACATCCAGTACCATCATGAAACATAGCCTATACATTACCTTAATCACAGTTATATAGCAAGCTTTCTACCTTGTCTAAAAGATTAGATAGAAGGTTACTCTGATGGTGGATTTGATATCCGGTGTTTCTCATACATAGGCTTTACTTTGTTGGCCTGCCCAGGTAAATGAAGACCCGCCCAGGTATCACGGGACGACACAGCCTTAAAAACAATACAACTGCAACACTGCTGTCACACACAGACACACTCACAGACAGCGAGAAGATGAACCACGACATGTATATTTCATTTCAACACACATTAATCAACATCTAACTATAAAGGGCAGAAATCTCTGTCACATCCCGAGAACTTGGCACTGTATGAAGTTGAAATTTGGCAGATTCATTGCTCAGGACCCAAGGATGTGCAGTGTCGCATGTGAAGTTGTTTGGATGAAAAATCTCTGTCTGTGCCGTGTTTCCCATATTATTTATCTGTTTTCATATAAAATCTCTTAGCCCAAGGAATTCGCTGTAGATTCTATGCAAGACTGTCTTCAGGTAGTCTCTCTCCCAAGCATCCTCGCAAGATTTGTAGGACAAACTTCTGGTCTATGCACTTTTTGGCAATGCTGGGCTGGAAATCCTGACTCTCTACCTGAACGGCCCACCCAGGTAGATGAAGACCTGCCCAGGTAGACGAATCACAGGACGGAAGGTAGACCTACAGTAGCCTTAAAAATAATACAATGGGGGGGGNGGGGGGGGGGTCAGTTACTTTAGACTCACTCTGGTGAATCCACATAGTATTTCTTGATGATGTGCAACAGTCAGATCATTGAAATCTGACAAGATATACAGAGCCACAGTGTTTACTGGACATAATCAACAAAATCCTTCAAATCTGTTGACAAGGATATTGACTGACAGACAGACTGTAAGATTCTAAACTAAGCTCCAGAGCACCAACATTTAAAAGGTTTCTTGGAGCAACTCCTGCATCCAGTCACTGAATATTAATGTAAAGTGTACATAAAATGACAGATTTCAGGCCTGGATATATGTAGAACACCTCTGACGAGTTCTAGATATTTAACTCTTAAGTTCAGAAGTTCACTAAATGTTTTCTTGCAGGATACCTACATCATCTGCAAAATTTTCTTTCTTAATGCTGATCAGAGAGACAATATGGCTTAATCAACTACTCACTACTTACTGTTAGAAGACTATTAAAATATCAAACATGTCTCATAATAATTACTAAACAGGAGCGTTCCCATCCTGTCACGTCTCCAATAATGTACAGTCTGAAATCTTGCCTGAAACAGCCACGTCAAAAGAAATTAAAGTAATTAATTCAACAAACGAAAACATCAAAATAAAACAATCGTTAGTTGCTACAAAAAATCTTATTTTTGTCAACCATTACGCTCCATTTTCAGCTGTGTGGCTTCCATTTTATGGAAGAATCAACTTCTCTGTTTATTTTGGGCATCAAGTCAAACAACTGACTTCCAGTTAGCAGATAAGTAACTTCTGAACAATATGACATAATAACGCAATTTGTCTGCCACCGAAAGCAGTTAGTCAGCATTTCCACAGATTCAACTGAGCATCAAAGCCTTTTAATGGAAGAACCAAGCACTTAATGTCTGCTGCATTAATTACAACGAATACATAACTGGCAGACCCTGTTCCATGAAGTTTACTTCAGCCTAGCCTTCCAAAATCAGCTATCAAGTCATCAATCACAACTTCAATAAAAAAGAAATAAGACTGCAGGTAGAATTCAATCAATGACTTTACAAAATGACACCCTTTGGGTAGTCATAGCAGACAATGTACGGTTTTTGGGCCAATTTTACCTCGATTTGATCAGATCCGTCTCATTTCAGAGTCGGGCCGAATTTCCACCAGTCCCGCAACTGTTCGAACATGCTGTGTAGGTAGGGTCTCACCGCGAGTTTGACAGCCAAATCGAGGACCAATTTGGCTGTCGGATGCTCAGATGGATTTCTGGCATGTCAGAATTTTGGCCGATGGCAGATCCGCTTAGTGATAAGGTACCTGAGTGTACCTGTGTGAGTGAAGCAGCTCTAGTAACAACAAATGTAGCACTACCAGCAGAGCGTGTGGACAGAAAAACAGATTAAAAAGCTTTGATGACAAAGCAGAATAGACTCTGTCTTTCTTTTTATTGTCAATATAGCACTTTTTTCTTTGTTTTCGCTTCTTTTTTTTTTTTTTTAATCCTTCCTTCTTGGGTTTACATCTGATTTGAGGATGCATTACTGTCCTTTACATTGTGAATTACGGGCACAACCATGTTTTTTAATGAAACTTTATTGGAATTGTCAATGGATAAAGCCAAACGGAGGTTCTGTTTAAACACACAGTGCAAGTACAGCAGTCGGGTGTGCCAATCAGTGTACAGTGTAAGAACAGAGATCGACGCATTAGACGTGGAGGATGGTTGATTCAATCATGCGGTGTACGATAACACAATGTATATGATCACTGAAAGTCATACAGTGTCTGCCTGGCTTTACATGTCAACAAATTACAGTGGCATTTTCGAGAGTTCTTTGAGGTCGTGTTGTAGTTTTAGCCTTTTATAACCAAATTCCCATAACATGCCTCATTTATTCTGTTTTAGTTAGTAACAACCTACAGGTTGCAGAAACAACTATTATCAATAAGTTTTAGAGGACACCAGGTATCCAGCATCAGGCCAAATTAACTATTTTAACAAGCCAAAGCCGTAAATTATTTGTTTGTCAAAAAAAAAAAAAAAAAAAAAGAAAAAAAAAACATTAAAAAAATTTATGCAGCTACTGCCTAGTACCCTAAAGTATGACTAAGTTCTCCTATCTATTGTTTACTCAGTTTAGAAAGAGGGCTCTTGGGTTAATATGTCTAACATTTGATTCTGGAGTACATAGAGTGTGAACATCCTGTTTTAGTACGCTTCTCATTGCCACTCTCCCTTTCAGCCAAGATCAAGGTGATATCAAAGAACCATGACCCTTGACAGTAATTCAAGTTAATTCTTCCAACAAATAGTAAACATTAAGATCTCACCTTTGGTCACTATTAGGAAGTTGTTAGTGATCACCACTCATGAAGCCACACTTCAACAAAGAGCAGCGGGTTTGCAATTAGACAGTGAACTGATTACCTTCTTATCAGTTCAGATTCAGCATCATAAATGTGAGGAGTGTGTAAAAAGTCTGTATTTTGGTGCAAAGTTTTAATTCAACTGGTTTCAAAAATATATACCTGAAACAATGTCCAATAATCCACAAGGAAACTACACAGCTACATGTCTGAACTGCATAGTTCTTACAAGTGCACAACAAAGAAATGCATAATTTTGAGGAAATAATAAGTTATAGGGGTAGGATATAAACAACTTAGTGGGTGTGATATAAAACAGGAAAAAAATGCTCACATAACACTGAAAATATCAATGTCAGTGGGGAGAATTCTAACTGAGTAAGCCATATTGTCTTTATTATGTATTACTTATGGTATTACTTACTATAGTATATATTCATGTGTGAAGTACATGTGTAACATGTGATACAATAACTACATTAACTACATTTCTGATACAATAACTACATTTTGAAATTCTAGGGAAATTGATCATCTGTTGGTGTATTCAATGGTTCTTTTTATAAATACTTTAAATCTTCATTTGATCAGAATTTAACACAAACACACTTACATGTATAAGTGTGGCTATAAATTTGTCACAGGGGTGTTTATAGATAGATGGTTAGGTATGTGTTTGGATTTTAGTTGATTTATTGTGTTTTTATGTTGTATTTTGTATTATTTGTGTACCTGCCCTGGGACTGATGTAAATTAACAAGTGGCAAAATGTGGTACAAGCATCTTCTCACTTGAGATGAAGGTTTTTGTTATGGTCCCTGACAAAATCAATTACATTCATGCAGTGTTTTCTAGCTTCGAGAGAATGCATTGATCATCAGAGCACTGCTGTGAAGTTTGATCGCTCTTTGTTGCCATAGCCTAACAGTTAATGAGACTATCCCATAGTCTCAGATTTGATCACTATTCCAGCCATGAACCTGTACAAAGTGCCCTTGAGCAAGACACCAGCCTCCTACCCGCTTACTCAGGGTTAGTAACTTCTCACTATGCAGGTCAGTCAAAAGGCTACAACACAAATAGACCTCAGCAAAGTGCAGATCTGCTAAGAACACGTTCCGGCTCAGAAACGTGACAAAACTTGTGTTGAAACGGAGAAGATGAGGCCTAAACATGCCCGTCCCTGCAAATACTTCTCCAAACCTTTACACGTGTGTGACCAGGTAAAAGCTGTCGTATCTCTAATAAATTAGTTCGTTACAGTGTAACGCATAGGATATAAAGTGCACTTACGTAACGTCTCAACTTTTTTTCAGGAGGAGACTTTCTGAGCCACCCAGAGCACACCACATCTCCCCCACTCATATCTGCGTCTTTCTGGCTCTCCGTGGAGTTTGTGTGGAGACTTGGGGGTGAGGGGTGTNGGGGGGGGGGGTCTTCTACCTGAAAAACGTCGATAGATGTCTCAACCGGTTAAGTCATAGAATAAAAAGTTAAAACCTGGTATTGGTGAATTTGAAAGCGATAAACATCGTCACTCCCTCCTTGAAAGTCGACTCACCGACAGGGCAGTCTTGTGAAATGCACAGACCAGATTTTCCACGAGTTATGGTCAAATAATCGTGTAAATCCTCAGGTTGGTGTGAATAAAACCCTTCGAGGCACCGCCTTTTATACAAATATCAACGCTGACTTGTGTATTTTCTTCAACCTGGAACGATGTGTGGCAAAAACAGGCGCAGGCAAGTGAAAGTCGCTAAGTTTTTGTTATTATCTGGAAAGCCTCATGCTAATTCCCGAAAAAGTGGAGCGATTCCTGGTTGGAGAGCTCAGATGAACATGTCCCTCAGTGGGCCGGTTCATAGTTGTCGTTTATGCCCAAACTAAAGAAGTTTCCACGGTAAACACAGTGGTTGTGCCGATCTTCGCTAACAGTTTACTCCCATGATTCCTTAATTGTGATTGACAGGATGGCTCCGTCTATGCCTAAACTCACCCGCCTCTGGAAAACACTCTGCGTCAAGCTAACGACATGTAATGGCTGTCACACCGGAGGTNCCCGCCTCTGGAAAACACTCTGCGTCAAGCTAACGACATGTAATGGCTGTCACACCGGAGGTGTAGGCGCGTGCTTTCAATGTATCTTATCCAGGACATAAAACTTAACATAAAAATGAGCTAATAGGTTCCCAGTTGTTATTTCGTCGTTTAGTCGTTGTTAGTGATTTTCGAGTATATGCACTTCTACATTTATGCAATGTGCAGTATACAACCGTATAGTATTTTATTTCAGCATCTACAACAACTAAATAGTGGCGTGTAATATAAAACTACATAGTATTTTATTTTTATATCTATAGCAATATATAATACAATATAATTCTATAATGTGCAATTATATGTTATGTTATTCTGCATTTTATTATTCTTCCATTATTATATGTTTAAACAATATATTTTATAGTGTTTTAGATAGCAATGTTATCTTCTCAATTGGACTCTCTTGTTATGGTAGGTTTTCCTGTTTTCCATGTTTTTCCTTTCGCTGTCTATGTTGCATTTCTTTGTTTTCCAGTATATATGCTACATTTTTTAAGTATGGTGACCATCAATTGAATTGAATAGAGTTGAATTGAATTGTCAGTTAAATGGCAAGAACAACGTGACAAATTTTTAAACAAATGCAAAAGTATTATTTTTACTCCCGATTCTTAGAGTTGTTCCTTTTTCTATGCATTACATTTGCAAATGTACATCACTTGGGGTTTTATTTTAAAAGCTACAACAGGAAGTCGTTTTCTTTCAATTCCGTTAGCTTTGAGTAGTGTGGATGGAATGGGAGGCGGCGGCGTGCAGGCCAAACTGTAAAGTGTTTCAAACATGGGACATGTAGTTTCAAAACGTTTTTTTTTTTCGTCCCAGTAAAACAAGAAAAGGCTGCAGGGAGGTTTGATAGTTAAAACATGGTGCAATAGTGCCAAAAGTTTTAAATGAATATAAAAAGAGCGGATTCGCATAGATAAAGACAGACAAAGAAAGGACCCGCCTCTGTTAACCCGACAGGTTCCACTAATCCTCGCACGTTTACACTATCCAGAATGTGTGCGTGTTCTGTGCTCGTTTGCGTGTTAACCTGACCTCAACTCAACAAACCCGGTTCTGAGACATTATACGAGTAGATTTTCATTGCAATTAATATTCTCAATGCTGCAAAAGCTAGTCTGTATTTACTATAAGATTAGAAAAATAAAAGGTCTAAAATTGATAAGGTTTTCTCAATTTGATCAATTTCATGGGCTCATTACAGCATCTCAAACATGGGAAATCTACTGCCTACGTGTTTTCCGAGGACTTAAATGGCACCTGAGGAATCTCATTGGAATGCTATTGTGATGGTAAACACTCCCCCCAAAGGATGTCCGTTACTGTATGATTAATGACTGTCATTATAGAGGCTCCTCTCTCAACAGCTGCAGTACTGATGAAGAAATAGGGAGCAATTAAAAGCTGTTGAGGCAACACACCACTTCCATTTATTGAATTCTTTTGGCATGATACAATTACTACAGTATAACAAAATGTAAACATGCATGTCCCATGGTCTTGATGCATCAGATCATGAAGTTAGTTTTGTCCCTTTGTGTTACTTTGTCTTTGCTGTTTTTATTTTTCAGGAGTGAATCAGTGGTTTTGACTTCAACACAATACAGGTTAGAGCTAACCCAGACTACACTGTACCTATCCATGCATGCACATACTGTCATTATAGATCCTGACTGGATCTGTATATATATGTGTAATATACATGACAGTTATAAAAGCCTGAAATTTATGTAAATTTTGCATGTTAGTTATAAAAATATAACTGTTAAAAGAATGTAAGCTATTACACTATTCCCAAAAAAATGACTTTGACACAACTCTTCAAGGAGAAAACTGTAATGACTTTTTTTTTCAAATGCCCTTCAAAGGCTACAGTGCCAGTGCAGTTTTAAATCAATTGTGAATTACTAAAAATGGACTTTAGCAAGTTCTTATATTGCTTGAACTATCACTGTTGGTTACATGCCATTTACAGTTCCGTTTTCAGTCACTCTGGTTTGTCTGTATTGATATCTCAGTTCCAGTTGTGCAGAAATGTTTTTCACACAAAGCAAAAACCAAGCAAAACCCCAAGCTAATAAAATTGCATATTTTAATGCACTATGCAGTCACACATTTCTTCCATTTTTAATTAACAAAAATTGCCTCAGTAGCACAAACACACAAGTTTATATTTTAACTGTTTCCATCTTGAAGCGTTTAATCAATAAAAAGTATAATTTGCACCTTCAAACCCATGTTGCCTCAATGTTCAATCTATTTTACTAGAATCAAAATGGCACCTTGGATGGCAGCACCTTTGAGTTCTGCAACAAACAACAAAATGATAAAGCAAAAAGACAGGTGAAATGTGCTTCATTACTCAACTGTGTAGTGCCAGAGTTGCATTCATGTGGTTAATATATTTTCTATAGTGGACATTTGGAGAATACTGCCAATAAACTCTGTGTAAGCAGTAACATCACACACACATACACAGCTTTGGTGTTTGGCTTTTCTCTACCAAGATACCATAAGCCACTGCTTGCCTTGTTTTCCTGTTGCTCAGCTGTTTTATGTATTAACTGCCTAACATGTTACATACAGTATTTCTTACCATTTTTTTATATCAGTGTTGTCATATATTTCATTTGCCAACATACCACTGAAAATGGCTTTACCTTAAATAACTTACCTGGTCAAGTAAGACAATACATACTGCTTTGCCTTTACTGTAGGGAAAGGTACAGAAGTTACATTAGGTACAACACTGTACAGCAAGACTGAGGTGTAGACCCTGAAAAATAATTTCAGCATCCTCATTAAATATCAAAAAGCTAATAAAATGTGCATAAACCAAAATATGTCCCTGAATGAACAAACTGGAGGACTACAGTAAAATATGCTTTCAAACAGTACTTGTATTAACAGATCTTTAATTAAACCATTAGCGTGACGTAGTTCTCCGTAAATCACACCATCCATCGGTGCAATGAGTTTTAAATATTGAAAATGCCTTGCTCTTGAAAACTCTCCATATAATGTTTTTATGGAAAGTTTGTATTCCATGTTATTTTAAGTCATACAGTATGTACACTTATTGCATGTGATATGAAACCTTTTAAACACCAAAGCACACATCAGAAAATCCAAACATCTTTAAAAAAAAAAATCAAACTCTACAGCTCATAAAAAAGCTGCATGCAAATCAGAAGTAAACAAAGGCTGTGAGCTATATTTACAGAACCATGAGAAATCAAAACTCTGTTCATTTATGTTTAATGTTTTCTTCTGTATTGTTCATTGCACGTGTATGTGTTTGTGTGTAACAATTAGACAATTTTTATCTACATATTTAGCATGGCTGTCTTGAGGCCAGACAGATCATATGAACACTTTATAGAATTAAATATCACATTTTTATCAAAGAAATGTGAACTGACAAATTGTATTAGGAGAATAAAGGGACACACAATTGAATTTATAATAATTTCTATTTTGCCATATTTCATTTTCATATTTCATTTAGAAAAAAAATTGCTTTTGTGAGCACTGTCTGCCTGTCAGAGGTATGACAAAGTTAGATTAAAATGTTAAGATTTCAAACCCACACTACAGGCCAGAAGTTTGAGGCCCCCAGATTTTTTTTTTTTTTTAATCATCAATACAGTTTTACAATTTATTGCACAGGAAATGACAAAAATATAAAATACATGTAACTCATTATTTTTCAAGAAGAATTTGTCAAGAGCACATTATGTAGCCACTATGGCTTAAGAAATGTTTTTTAATGAAGGCATGCCCACTGACAGTACACTGACACTCCAGTTGTGTTCCAACTAAATTGCCCAAACTCCTTTGCTGATGTGTTTTTTTAACATTCTATTAAATAGCTTCTGTCTGCCTTCTCCCAGATCATTTTGGGATTAACTTGCTACACAGTCTGCTCATGCTATTGCTCTGNTCTGCCTTCTCCCAGATCATTTTGGGATTAACTTGCTACACAGTCTGCTCATGCTATTGCTCTGCAACCACCCCCATGTAAAACATGGGGTGATTCAGTAATGCTGTGGGGGTGTTTTGGGGAAGAGAGATCTGGAGACTTGGTCCAAGTTAAAGGAATTATGAAGAAAGATAATTACCATTCCATCCTTCAAAGACACACAATTCCATCCGGTTTACGAATTATTGGTCAAAATTTCATTCTTCAACAGGACAACGATCCAAAACATTCATCAAAATGATACCAAAATTACATCCATTCAAAAAAGCAGTAAGTTTTGAGAATTATATCTTGGCCAGAGTGGGTTACTTTGATGAAACCAAAGTCTGAGCCTGAAATTACTTCAAAGTGGTTTTATGTTGACAAATTCTTCTTGAAAACTAATTACATTTATTTTATATATTCTTGTCATCTCCTGTGCAATAAATTGCAAAACAGTGTATAGATGATTTTTTTAAAATCTGGGGGTGACCTCAAACTTATGGCCTGTATCTAAATAAAACAATAATTGATTAAATGATAACTGAAACAGTAGTATAAAAGTTGTAGTCAAAAATTTAAGACTTTAACCAAATGAAGTCTCGGGCAGAATTCATACTTTTGTTTTGCTATTTGTTTGTGTGTGTGTGTGTGTGTGTTCTTAGATTATTTTAATGCTCTTTTTATGAGTTTATGTTCACAGAAGTGCCCTGGTACTCCCCACGTGTCTGGGTTTCCTGCAGCTTTTTTCTTTCAGAAGACCAGTCTACTAATGGTGTTGAAGCCCCCTCCCCCTCCTCCTCCACCAGATGGGCCGCAGCTCCCTGGTGGGTTATTGTCATCTGAACCGTTGGGCCTGAATGAGCAGGACGATGACGGAGCCTGGAGAGCCTGGGTCCGAGCATTAAGCTCCTGCTCCTATCGGCAGCACAGACAAAAGAGGCACAGATGTCTTCAGGTTAGATTTTTTTTTTAAGCAGGAGTTCTTCATGTTTAAGTGATACTATGCCAATTTCTACTTCGGCAACAGTGTGATAGCGTAAGTTCATCAGTGTCACCACTTAACATTGTTACAGCACCCTCTAGGGGGGATTTACTGTAGTCACTTGTGTGTGCAGTGGAATGTAAATGCACAATGTAAGAGCACAGTTCAGTGGCTCGTGAAATTACACCATGTATCTTATAAAAGAGCACTTAGTTCAGATTTCAATTTAAGTGAATCCTTTTTTTTTTTTTTTAANCTTTTTTTTTTTTTTTAAATCCTATTTGCTACAGGCTTAGTTGTCTGTCAAAGTGAGGTTTGTTTTGCCTCTGCCATGTTTTACCTGAAAGTCATGTACAGTCAGTCCTCACAATAAACCGTGTTAGTGATAATGGTAAGAACAGTGTTTCAGTTTGAATTTCTCTATTAACCTTTTTAGCAGCAAGTTAAATACCTGCTGCTGTTTATTTACTGATAGAATGTATAGCCTCTGATATCATTCCCCACCTTACCTGTAAATACAGCTTGTTGTCTTTGATAATAGCATCCAGGAGTTCTTTTTGCAGGGGAGGCTCAGCAGTTTGTTTAATGCCATTTGCCATCAGTGCCTCATTTGAGTTCTGTCCCAGTACCTCTTGTTTCCTGTACATAAGCACATAAGCTGTGTCCTTCGGGAAGCGATTAGTAATTTTCTGCACTGACTGGAAGGATGTGAATGAGACTCTGCTATCATTAAACAGCAGCCAATCCTTTTCCTCCTGGCCTCTATTAAGTAGTGCCTCTCCTTGTTCAGGTGGAACTGACAGAGCAGAGCAAATGGAGAGGCTACACTCTGCTTGGCCATTCCCCAAATCTTCCTTGAGGGTAAAGTAATTGGCTGGATGCTGTGTTCCATCTGTCCCATTAATGTTACGACCACAGGAGTAGTAGTGGCCACTTTCTGATGATATACCAGAATGCATCACCACTGAGCTAAGGACATAGGGCACTGACTGGACAGGTATTTTTCCTCTTTTATTTATCTGCCCTGCTCTATCTACTCCCTCCTTCTCCTCTTCCTCCTCATCTTTTTGTGATGGTTTCAGCTTCTTGGCAAGATTCTCACTGCTCTCAGGAGAATCCACTTGCAGTGGGGAAAAGGCAGAAGAGAAAGACTTTGTAGGTGTTGCAGGGTCGTGCACGGGAAGTCTCATGAGTGGTGGGATAGTGACATTGTCAAGAATCTTCCTGCGAATATGGCTTTTGGCATCATAAGAGAATCGCAACAGGGTGAGAATCAAGTACTCAGGTGCTGCCACTACTTTCATGGTCCTCTCTGCCCGCTGGAGAGCGCTACACTTCTCACAGAAATAGGCATTGTCTTCATCCAGGATTTCTGGAGCCAGGAAATAGTTCACCAGGACAGGCACAGAGAGAGGTGGCTCACTTGTCAGTGGCATAAAATGGACATTGTTCGCCAGGGTTTTGACTAAGCTTGATTCTGGAATTTCACTGCCACCATTGACAGATCCCTGGCAAAGAACTTTGGGCTCCTCTGATGGCCCCTCTTGAGGACCATCCTGTGAGGTGGAAGAAGGACAGAAGGCCAAAGAGAGGTCTGTAAAAGGCTCCTCTTTCTCAGAAATACTGTTGCACTGCATACACTGGATGCCCGTGATTAGCCTCCCACCAAACATCCTTTCTATCAGTGTCCTGCTGTCATTCCCAGATGTGTTTCCTGCCGGAGTCAAAGGTGACTCTTCACCTGCCTCTGTAGACTTCTGACTTGTTGACTCTTTGCTGGCTGTAACATCAGTGAAGGCAACCTTTGGTTTAGCTGATTCCAGAATCTGAAGTGTTTTCTCTTCCTCGTGTAACCTTGACACCAGGAGGGGGAATAACAAAGAGGTCATTTTGTCTTTTAAATCTGTGAACTTAGTTGACATAAATCTATTAAAATTGATTGTTCTTGGAGGGTTACCTGTCTAGAAGAAAGCGGAGGTATTCGGAACAGTCCTGTTGAGAGCCAACATTGAACCAGGGAGGCCGAGATGCTTCCAAAAAGTTTTTGGGGGCGTAGGCTGCCCTCTGTAGGGGACACATACACAAACACTAAGCACACATACCAACCTCTATGTTATCCAGTGCTGTCCAACCAGTATTACTACTACTACTCAGTATGATGCAGTATACAGGTAAACACTAACCTGGGTGTGGGCAAGAAAAGCAAAGAGCAGCTGAAGCTTTTTCATTAATGTGTTGGAACCATTTAAATGCAATGATAAAACATGCCTCCTGAAACTGAGAAAAAGAGAATTAAATACACTGAGATTGTTCAAATCTAGTCATTATTATCACAAAAGAATGCAGTAAAGACTGAAACACTTTTATATGTGTTATATGCACAAATCATGCCGTGTGTGTGTGTGTGTGTCAATGTCTATATACTGTACACAACTCACTCAGTGGCCATAAAGAGCGTCTGAATGATGCTGTTCATGTAGCAGGTATTCCCCAGGTTCATCAAGCCAGTCTTGCCTGTCTCAGACTTCACAGCTTGCCTCAGTAAACCGGAGGCAAATGAGTTGGACTGGGATGTCCAGGCACTTTGATTCAACACCAGCTTGATCTTTTCCTCTCCAGGGTTTGGGAGATCCTGACAAGGCACAAAAAAAGAAAAAGAAAAAAAAGAAAAAAAAAAAATCAATACATTAGATACAGAACACAGTTCTGGTGGATTACTTTAATCAGCAATATATTCATTGACTACATACGTGAGAACATTTAGTACATGTATCCAGTAATGCTTTACCTTAATGGCCTCTAGTATGGGGTCATACAGGTCAGGGAAGCCAGAGTACTGGTACATCATGCAGTGGATGAGCTCAGTGAACTGCAGCAAGAACACCTTGCTGGTGGAGAGTCCGTCCGTCCTTAAGGATCGGACGAGATGCACCACATGTGGAACGACCTGGGACAGTGAGGGAAGAGGGGAACAGGAAAGGGTTGAGATTTTGGTGAAACTACTAATATTAATCACAATAATAATACAAGTCTGCTGCATGTCAAGCAGAGAGCAGGGGCATGCGAGGAACCCCACAAAGGGTTCGGTCTCATTTGGCAAGTACTTGTTCGTTCTTTCAGATTCTAATGAAATTGGCCAACTCAAGTGCCATTGCTCAGCATTTAAGTGCTTCACACATCATTAGTGGGAGAGCTGCGCCAAGCCTGGGGTTCTGGGAAAAAATGCGTATGTAGCCTTGAAGTAATTTAAGTCACAAGTGAAGAAAATGAGAAAACCAATAATGGGTATATGAGAGGGAAATGGGCTGTGAGGAGACAGGAGATCCCTTACCAAGTGGAAAGCCTCAGGAGAGTGTTGGAAACTTAGCAGCATATGGGAGAGTACAGCTAGCGCCCCCTGCCGCACAATGGGGTACCACAGACGATTGAATACCTATGGGAAAAGGTAAAAAAAAAAAAATCTGTATTCATGAATATATTCACATCGACTGCTGAATTGTGTGTATAACTCAAGCAAGTCTTTATTAATGGCACTAGGTAAATTATATTTAGACATACAAATTGCTGCCAACAATTTTTTGTCTAGCTTCTTCCTTATGTGAACACTAATTTGAAATGGAGTTTTCGCTCCACACCAGCTCAATCTTGAGTAGAGTGACATCGATGAGGATAGTGAACTTCTGAACTGCAGCCAGTCCTTTCAGCAGCGCAATCACCCAGGTATCAACATGTTGGGCGAGAGGCCAGGAAAGCCAGTCAATCATCCTAGATGGACACAAAAAGAACACGTGAGTGTTAATAATTGACAATAATGTGTAAGAAGGTCTGTCCACACGGTAAGATGAAATGCTAAACTCAAGTGACAGGTTATACTAGAAAACATCAAGTAGAAATGAATTACAAGACTGATTAGGACACAACAGAATAATGACAAATAACAGTCAGGGGAAACAATGAGAAATATTTGCAGTACAAAATGAGTTATAAAAGAATATTCATGTATTACATCAAAAGGAAAATCAAAATCTGAAGAAAATCGCAGAATACTGTGTATTTTACTACAGCGTACAGAAAATATCAAAGCAAGTACATATGCCTCTCAAAACACTTACACAGCTCCCAAATTGTACATTTTTAACAGGCAACATGTAGTGAGCATCCAAATCTGGATTTGTGCACTAAAATTTGCATACTTGACAAGAAATGTAAAATGAGACACTGTAGCAGCCTGTGATCAGAGATGAGTAGATGTGTGAGTAACCTGCAGAGAGCTTTAGTCATGCTGGCGTCTTTGACAGTCTGGTCAGTGGTGAGGCTCTTAATTAGCACTGTGATCATCTGGATTGGGATGTGCTGGACCAGGCTTGCCAGGGCAATGGATGGATCAAAGGAAGGGTCTGCAAAATAAATAAATAAATAAATAAAAAATTACACCAGGGAAGAACTCTTTCCTTTGATAAGTGTTACACTGTGGCAAAAACTACCACAGATGAATAAAGATGTTATCGACATTATAAGATTCGCTTATAATGTCGATAACATCAAAGAAAGTATGTACTAGTTTGTGGCATAATGAAGATTTTCCTTAAGTTTTATCTGCCCCTGCAAAGGCATTTGAAAATAAATTCATCATTAGCAAAAGAATGGCAGCTTTGACTTGAGCCCTAAAATGCCAATCAAAGCAAAAAATGCTTTCCAGTCTGTTTTTTAGAGAAAAAATAGCACTCAATGAATTGACTGATTAAAGGTAATTACTCCAAGGAATGCCAAGTGTGTGAGACCACTACCTCCAAAACAAAAAGAATCGTCATGTCAATAATACAGAACATAGGTTATTTAAGCAAGTAAATAAACTCTTCTCTCCTATCTTCAGGCTTGATGAAAATCCAACCTGTACAAATGAAAGAACTTACCTGAGGGATCACAGTTAGGTCTTTGCATGGCCCTGAAAAACCTAAATGAAACATGGTAACTGCTCTCGTTTGCTCTGTCATGTGCTAACAAGCTTTAATAAATCTTTAATGAATGTTGGAAATAATGCCAAGATTCATAGCAACAGGGGAAAGCATGAGGGACCATGTTACCTTATACAAATACTCATCTATTACTGATGGGCAGTTGGCACACACTAGTCTGAAATAAATGTATTTAACCACAATATAAGAACTAGTAACTTGCTGAAACATTTTGCAAAACAGATTAGTCAGAATTATATTGTATTAGGCATTTAAATCTGTGAATAAAATTGATATTTGCTGTTTAGTTCAGCAACATTATTAAGCTTCTTAACATCTACACCTTTTCCATGTGCCCCAAAATATGTATTAGAGAAAAATTGAGTCAGTGATATTCTCTCAGTAAAAGGAGACAGTTTACATTAGTAAACTAATGGAAAATGGCTACAAAGGCAGGAATCTCACCTGTGGAAGAGATAATGGCAAAGACTTCCTGCAGAGAGGGCAGAAGTGTGGCTGGATCAGCCTTCCAGATGTTCTGTAGCAGTGTGCTGCCCTTATTCACCTGTGCTACATACTCTCTCAGCTCTCGGTCTTGGCTGGCAAAGCAGTGGAAGTAACTGATGGTCCTCACCAGCTGCTGGCAAAACAAAATGCCTGACTTGTCCCTCGGGATGCATTGCACAAAGTCTGTCAGCATGGTGCTCAGGTGGGCACAAAGGGTGGGCTCAGGACGTTCACACACTAGCCGTAAAACCTCCACCTGGATCACACTGAAGATTTCCAGCACTGAGGGGCAACTGATGAGCAGCCGCAGGCAGCAGTGAATGTAGTCTATAATGGCTGGCTGTTTGCGGTCCAGCTGGCCGTAGCCCTGCTGGAGTAAACTGAGGACAAAGTCCTTGGTGAAGAAACGTTCAAATTCAGAGCGGTGATAGCGGGCATAGGCTTCCAAAACCTGGAAGCCCACTTGCTTCTGAAAGGCATCTTCACCAAGCAAGATGAGGCAGCTGGTAAGAGAAAACAGTGCCTGACACTGCTCCTCCGTCACCTCCTTCTCTGCTGCTTCCACTACCTTCTTCACTATGGCCTTCTTCACTGGAACAGAGTGATTGGAGCTGACGAGGCCCTCCAAAATTTTGTCCATGATGACAGTCTATAGTAGAAATTTCACAACATATTGACACTTGTAAACAGGTCAAGCATCTTCTGCTTCTCGTGCTTTAACTCTACCATAAGGTGTCTAAGACATTTGATATATCAGTTTGTTATATACTGTATTACAAATAGAGCCCAAACTATACTGGATTTTTTTTTAGGCCAATAATGATATTGATAGTTGAGAGTAAGAAAAAATATCTGTTAACACCATTTTAAATGATACCATTTTTTGCATAAAGGCATAACACAAACTACCATTTATGCAAATATCCCTTAACTTGCTTATTAAAGAACAATACCACCTATTTTGCAAGTTTGAGCCTATTATATTCAATTTTCATACATGTAAGGTTACTGACAATCATTTCCCAAAGGATACAACTGTACTTCAGCTTTCCTGATATTTTGCAAAATCTCTTAATCTTTCAAAATCAAATATTCAAGTGATACACCCACCTTAAAAATCCATGTTTCTCCTGCTAATAGTTACACAGCCTTATGAAGTCACGGTCATTTACATTTTTTGATAAATGCAGGTCTTCTTTTGGCACTACATTCCCTGGTGGAAACATACATTCACTCCACGCTTTTTATTGCGCTTAAATGCTAAAATTACAAAACTTCGGAAAAAACCTGAATATACGTTTCGCTCACGATAATGGTTTACTTATCCCAAGAACATTTCAAGTATCAACAATGATCAACATTGATTTCACTAGCGTACCAGAATGAACTGAAACCAGTGGCAATATGGAAGGTAGGAAAACATTTTTTTAGCTCACCATTCCTGTAGTATGCTTTGGGAAATGATTGTCAGTAACCTTACATGTATGAAAATTGAATATATTGGGCTCAGNGTAGTATGCTTTGGGAAATGATTGTCAGTAACCTTACATGTATGAAAATTGAATATATTGGGCTCAGACATGCAAAATGGATGGTATGGTCCTTTAAAGAGCTATGAAGTTATTAAGTTTATTATTAGTTTATTATCAAAAAAACTAAAGCAAATGTTAAAAGATCATGGCAAATTAAAAAAAAAAATTCAGTTGAAATTAAATTGTTATAAAAAACATTAAATAAAGGAAAACACAAATATAAAATATCCTTAAGGAAAGGGTAAGGGTTAAATATAGATTTGAAAAAAAGACTGAATCCTGCATATACCATAATTCTTAAAAAAAAAAAAAAATAGCATATGAAAGTACTGATATTATCTGTGATAACCAAACATTGGCTTGCCAATGTATTGTTATGCTCAATTGCAAAGCTCAAAGAGCGTACAGTGACCTTTCTCCCCCAACCATCAGAATCCACATTGTCCATTCATTGAGAGAACCCAGTCAACATTCAAAGGCTGGTTGGCTCCACTCTGCACAAAGGATGCAGTTGGGATGTGGACCATGTAGATGTCACAGGTGGGTTAGGGTTAGAAAGAAAGCAATGCACAGCAATCAATGAGTATTAGACACACATAAGAAAAGCACATACGATTGCGTAGCTTTACAATTACTTGCGAAAAAGTTTTAAAAATGTAGTTTTAATAGAATGCTTTAACACAAACAAGGTTTCTGACTACTGAACTTAAATTTATAAATATAAAATTTGTCAAGAAAAAAAGGAGAAGGTTGAGCCTATAAAGTGATATTTACCTGTTTTAGACTGAGCATTATTAATGCCAAATAGTGTCTCTTTAGTAAATATGGAGAAATCTATTAACAGATGATATTAAAAAAATAAATAAATAATATATATATATATATATATGTACTGTATATATATTTTAAAATACGTATATGAACACTATATGTGCACACACACACTTTTTATTCCTTTACCTATTTTAAGTCGTTACACATTTTTTTCTCCAAAATTGCGTCTTTAATTTAATGTTTGACAGCTTACAATGATAGATGTAGGAAAACATCTGATGGACACCAAAGTATTATTATTATTGCGATACTATCCATGTCCCCAGTTCCTAAATTACATTACAGTTTAGCAAACCTATCTTCATAACAGCAAACCTAAGTATTACTATTACGTTCCACTGTTTAATACTAAGTTATTTTGTTTTCTTTTATTCCCACACATCATCAGGACAGCTAATTAGCTAACAGCGATCGTTGTATGAGTTAGCACGTTAGCTGTTACATGTACTGTTAACTTTAACAGATACTGGCAAGCCCAACAGTTAAGACAATGCTAAATACAAATAATACTTCCAAGTCAGCTGCCGTTTAAATTGTGTACATTGCAAAAAAATTTGGACAAAGCAGCAGCAAACAGGCCTAACGCTAGCTGAGTAATGTTAGGTGCCACTGACTTAGCATAAACACTGATGTGTATTTGCTCTGTTCACAAACTTTGTAATATGTACTTACCCAAATAAAGCATGTCAACCGTGTTCAACAAGAATATGCTTAACTGTCAATGGACGTTTTGAGTCTGGTGACAGCTAAAACGATGTTATTTTGATTATTTTGATTCATTTGTTCGCTCTGAATCAGCTGGTCAACCTCTCACAACGTAATTCCTACCGACGCAGATTTCGGTAGGACCCCGAGTCAAAGCAGTGTTTGTCTTATCTTTGCCTGTTACGAGCTTGCACATTTTTTCTGGACTTAAAAGTTAAAAAAAAAAAGCTATTTTTTCCCATAGTAACATTTTAATTTACCAATTGTAAATATATAATTTAAATATAATTGAATTATAATAAAGAATGCTTGTGGTGTTGTAGGAAGTTTCTATTCGCTTGTGCTGCTTTCAAATCCTCCTCGTACACTCGGGTCTTGTATGCGTTTGGTTGAATATAATATAAATTCATTGACACACATATTTTGCTTCATAACTCAGTTATAAAAATAGTAAAATATATTAATGAAATATAAACTTTGGCATAATTAAAATTTAAAAGGCTGAATTCATAGTGGTGTACTGTAGACATTCAGTTCACATTCATTTTTAAATGAATTTCTCTGGAGTCTAATTGGAACTGAATTTGGCTTCACTAAAAATGACATCGTTAATCTTGACATTTGATAGCGTTAAATTTATCAGTATACTTTAGATATCTAAAATGTTATAAAAAAACAAAAAAAAAAAAAAANAAAAAAAAAAAAAACAAGCCCAATACTAATGTCCTAGTTCTTACAACTTAGATTGTTTTGTTTTGTTGTTGAGTTTAAATGACAAAATTAAGGGTATAAATAATCAAAAATATTTTTGTATCCATACCTACCACCATCTTGGGTAACTGGGGAAATTTTCTATTAATAAAACATTTTTATAAATTTATTGACATTTGCTTTGCTACCAAAATTAGTAGAGCCAATGCAGAGTGCCCTCAAAATTGGCACAGTAGTACAAGAAATCCTGCTTTATCATTGCTCTAGGGGAATTCGGGTTGTTTTTATCATTCATTCTCAAAGGGAATAATCAAAACCAAACTTCTTATTGGCTCAAAATAGATCTTCACGTTTCTCCTTTCGTCCATTAAAGCTGTTAGATCCTTTATGCAAGCTGTTCAAACACTAATTACAATATTTCCCATCCTACTGAAGGCACCATCTCCAATTCTCGCGATAGCGCGCTCACACCGGGTAACGTTGCTGCTGTGAAAACGCGGGTGGCCGAGAAGGATATTGCTAGCGCGAAGTGCAGCCCTGCTCATCCGGTGTGTCTTTCATTATAAACAAAGGGACTCTACCCATCTGGCCCTTGAAAGTTCAGAAAATCACAATCGGCCATTAAACGCAGTAACATAACGCATCAGTACAGGACGGCGTATTTGAATCAAGGAGGAAATTAGGTGAAAATGTCCGAAAGCGCAAACTGCGTGGAACAGCGGGAAGAGCAGACTGAAGTTGAAGAAGCTGGAGGAGTGGAGGTGAGTCGGTGTAAAACGGGCATTCCCCCGAGGTAGCCTCCTAAACTCCACCAACATAAGCTTAAATGTGAGAAAACCCTTGCTTCTACTCTAAGCAGTTCTCGTATTGAGCTGTGTAAAACTTTGACTTCATTAAGGCCAATGAGGGACGTTGGGTCTAGCTAGCCGCATTGCTATCATCAGTTAGCT
The DNA here is from genome assembly GCA_014773175.1 of Lucifuga dentata. Lineage (NCBI taxonomy): Eukaryota > Metazoa > Chordata > Actinopteri > Ophidiiformes > Bythitidae > Lucifuga > Lucifuga dentata. The sequence continues at coordinate 103,026 of VXCM01001863.1, forward strand.
CCGGCTCCTTTCATAAGGACTGAAGCTAAAGTTATCACTGAACAGCGACGAGGCCAAACAGCTTTCGTGAGAGCTGCTGCTAGCTTAGCCCCGCTAGCCTTCCACTGAGCGTCACACAGAAGTCTCCGCGTGCTTTTGTTCGTCCGGGTAGTGTTAGTAACCGTGAACCGACTAACAATTCTGTAGCTGTTTTGGGTCTTTGTTGTTAAAGGACAGTGCGACAGTTGCTGCTGTCAGTTAGTGCTATTTAGTTTATTGTTTTTTGCATCCTAATCGTCCAATCAATGATATCGTCCAGACAACCGACAAACAATGTTAATAATCTGCCTATATGTTGTAGAATGTAAATACCTAAGGGTTTTGTGTTCATATTTTTGCGTTCATAGAATTTATACTACTATAACTCAAACGTTTTTACTTCATACACGCAGTATGTTATATGGCCTGGCACTACCAGTCTGCAGTATTTGCAGTAACCCCCCTTTATTTTGTATGTTAAAATTCAGGATAAGTCTGACTCTTCAGATGCTGGAAAGGAGTCATCTTCAGATACTGGACCAGATGGACAAGATGCATCGTCCTCTTTCTCATCCAAAAGTAAAGATGCTACACCAGATTATGAAGAGAAAATGGTAAGGCACTCGCTTTCTAAAACTTACATATTATATGGTACTCATTTTGAATTTTTACTAGCATTTAAACCTACATGGCACATCCTTTAGTTGTTATGCCAGTGGTTGAACAGCTCTTTTTCTTGTATGTGTAGCAAACAGACCGGACCAATAGATTTGAGTACCTGTTGAAGCAAACAGAGTTGTTTGCTCATTTCATTCAACCAGCTGCACAGAAGACCCCCACCTCTCCCCTGAAGATGAAACCAGGACGTCCTCGCATCAAGAAGGATGAGAAACAAAACCTGTTGTCAGCTGGAGAGTGAGTGCATCACACTCCACACAAACATTTTTCAATGTTTTAAAAAGTGAAAAAGTATAAATTATCCTGTTTGAAATGTTGTCCACTAGTTGTTTTTTTAATACATCATAGATGATTGCCTTGAAAGACATAAAATTCAGCATGAGTTTGTACTTTGACCACAGATTTTATTTTGGCATATTTATCCTCATTATGATTCTGACACATTATGTCATTCAACAGCACTCGGCATCGCCGCACAGAGCAAGAAGAGGATGAAGAGTTGCTGAACGAGAGCACCAAGACTACCAATGTTTGCACTCGCTTTGATGAGTCTCCTTCCTGTGAGCAAATATCTGTTTGTGATATATAGACATAAAGAGACATATAGACATAGAAAAGTATCAGGAGCAGAAGTTTTGGTTATGTGTTTCTTTATCTCTCAAATAGATATCAAAACGGGTAAAATGAGGGATTATCAGGTCCGTGGTCTAAACTGGCTCATCTCTCTGTATGAGAATGGAATCAATGGTATCCTCGCTGATGAAATGGTCAGTGTTTTCTCACTCTTTTACTTGTAGATTGGCATATCTGAAGTCAAATCCAAGATATTTTTGTTATGTTTGTATGACCTTTCACATACTCTGGGCCTGCTGGTTCTCAGGGTTTGGGAAAGACTCTTCAGACTATCTCCCTGCTGGGCTATATGAAGCATTACAGAAATATCCCTGGTCCCCACATGGTGCTTGTGCCAAAGTCCACCCTCTACAACTGGATGAACGAGTTCAAGCGTTGGGTGCCTTCGCTCCGTGCCGTCTGTCTGATTGGAGACAGAGATGAGAGAGTAGGCTGTCACAATTTCCTCATTCTCTGCAGAGAGAAATCTAGTCACTCTGCCTTCATTCTGTTATCCTTCAAGGCTTTCTCTTGACTAAATGCATTGTGCATATTTCTACACTGACAGTGAATTGACAGGTATTACTTCTTTGGTATTTTTCGTGATGCGAGGAAAATGTTTTTGTGCATTGTCAGCATTTTCAGTCACAACAGCACAGAATGTAGATGACTAACCCTGCTGATGATTGCAGCATTACATTTTGAATCGGGTCCAAATTGTTTGTGTGAAAGTGATGAGGTTGGCCTCTGATTTGGGTTTAATGATGGAAATCAAAATAAACTTGAGCAAACTGGAATACATTTATTTCAAGTTGCTCTTAATTGGCTGCCAGCAACTAATATGTACATAAGGAATCTAACAACATGTCAGTTTGGGCCCTCTGGTGGGTTATGGTTACTAACTCTAACCTTACAGTGTTTTGGACTTTTATAATCATATGTGTAATCTAAGCAAAACTGTGGATTAAAATTGTGCTAGCTGACAATTTTGGGGGGAGAAATGAATAGCCAACCACTCTATTTTCCAGATCAATCAACAAAACAAGTAACAGTTTTCTATAATTTGCAGACTGCCCTGATCAGAGATGTGTTGCTGCCAGGAGAGTGGGATGTATGTGTCACATCTTACGAGATGCTCATCATTGAAAAGGCAGTGTTCAAGAAATTCAACTGGAGGTATCTGGTCATCGATGAAGCCCACAGGATCAAGAACGAGAAGTCAAAGGTGAGGCAGTTACCGAGACATGGTAAATAAAGTGTTTTTCTTACCACTTACAATAGTCAGTTAATCAGAACCAAATTCCTCAGAAACACTTAATGTTTTTACATGATGCAGTCTACTAAAATGAGCTTGTGTTTACTACAGCTGTCGGAAATTGTGCGAGAATTTAAGACCACCAATCGTTTGCTACTGACTGGAACACCTCTGCAAAATAACTTGCATGAGCTCTGGGCTCTGCTCAACTTCCTGCTGCCTGATGTCTTCAACTCAGCAGATGTAAGAAGCACATAGAAATGCACTATTAAACTGGGAATTTCAGCTGTGAATGAGAAAAATTGTGCAATTTGATGTACTAATATAATTTTAGTCTGTGATTTAAGGTATTATGTATCTTGGTACTAATCTGATTACTTTTTTCCAAAGGATTTTGATTCCTGGTTTGATACCAACAACTGCTTGGGTGATGAGAAATTGGTCGAGCGTCTTCATACTGTATGTATTAAATCTTTCTGATCATAACATCAAATCTCTGTCAATTAGAAGGTGTGTCGTTACTCTGTTGTACATCGACACATTTTGTGTGTGTGTGTGTGTGTGTGTGTGTGTGTGTGTGTGTGTGTAGGTGCTGCGTCCTTTCTTGCTTCGGCGTATAAAAGCTGATGTGGAGAAGACTCTGCTTCCAAAAAAGGAGATCAAGATGTACGTGGGCCTGAGTAAGATGCAGCGAGAGTGGTAAGCATCCTCACTTAAGACTTGACTTTTCTTAAAATTAGTCCCAAACTTAGTTCTGCATTGCATAAAAATCCGCCAGCAGGTATTGATATTATATTATCGTGCAGCAGTGTGTGATATGAAAAACTCATGTCATAACCTAATAGGTACACAAAGATTCTGATGAAGGACATCGACATCCTGAACTCAGCCGGCAAGATGGACAAGATGCGTCTGCTGAACGTTCTCATGCAGCTTAGGAAATGCTGCAACCATCCTTACCTGTTTGACGGGGCCGAGCCGGGCCCCCCCTACACCACTGACCTCCACCTGGTGGTTAACAGCGGCAAGATGGCAGTACTGGATAAGCTGCTACCTAAAATGAAAATGCAAGGTGTGTATGGCCTCCTTTGTATCTCAGAACTGCATTTTTTTGTGCTAACTCTTTATTTACTCAGTGTTTACAGTGTTGAATTTTAAGATAATAGTCATCATTCCTTTATGCTGATTCATTAAATCAGTCATCCTCAAATTCCGGACTCCAGGTCAGATCCAAACCGAACCACAACTGTCTCCGGACTCTGAGCAAATTATACTTTTCATATGTATTATTTGTATTATCTGCAAGACATCGCTGCAATGTAACGAGTCAGAATTCTCCACTTTCTCCACTACAAGCAGCGCTCCGAATGTCCGACTGTGAGAATGTCGACCCTGCTTTGGTTTGGTCCAACCACATTCAGTGCCCTGGCATCTCCATGGCAACAATGGGTTGACAGTTGACAGCGCAGCTAGTTTCATCAACAGTTAGCTTGACTTGGGGTCGGATTGGCCATCAGGAGAGACGGGACCCCTCCCCCCCACTCGACACAATCCAACCCTGGCTTGACTAATCTTAAAAAACAGTCTTATTGAAAATTTTCTTTTTGGACCTTTAAGATTTGTATTTGAGTACCCCTGCATTAAATCGTTCAAAAGATTGTGTGAAAGGATTCCGATTGTTTCCACTGTCATAAGAAGAGGCATTACAATGCGTCTTTTTGACATTCAGTTAAGACTTGAGGATTGTGTCCACAGCGGAATGACGCTTTACATTCTTCCCTCCTTTCCAGGTTCACGTGTGCTCATCTTCAGTCAGATGACCAGGGTGCTGGACATCTTGGAGGACTACTGCATGTGGAGGAACTATGGCTATTGTCGCCTGGATGGTCAGACGCCACACGAGGAGAGACAGGTGTGATTTCAGCATCTACAAGAGAATAGTCTTGAGACTGAGATGAATTGTTTACCAGCTGTGAGTTTGGGAAAAGAAGGTTAATTTATGTGTGTCTTTATGTGTTTTCAGATCTCTATCAATGCATACAATGAGCCCAACAGCACTAAGTTCATCTTCATGTTGAGTACCAGAGCTGGTGGGCTGGGTATCAACCTGGCTACAGCTGATGTAGTCATCCTCTACGACTCAGACTGGAATCCTCAAGTTGACCTTCAGGCCATGGTTCGTCCTCCATTCCTTATTTAGTAGTCAGGGTTTACAGGGGCTGATAGCCATAGTGTGTTTGTTAAGCCCCCCCAAAAAATTGGAGTGCACACACTACACTCACAATAGTATTGTTCAGTCCTTGGACACTGGGGCACTGGTAGTTCCAGAGACCTTATCAATCTAACTTTGTTTTTTCAGGACCGAGCTCACAGGATTGGTCAGCAGAAACAAGTACGCGTGTTTCGTTTTATCACTGAAAACACGGTGGAGGAGAGGATTGTGGAGAGGGCTGAGATGAAACTGCGTCTGGACTCCATTGTCATCCAGCAAGGTGCCCAATATTTTTGTTTGTTTAAAACTCACCTGGCTGCGAATTCATCTGTTTTCCAGAAGTGATATCTGAAATTTGACCCTGGTATGTTTGTGAAAATAAAATGGACTGATTAGAGTTTTGAGTGAGTCACTGAGTAGTCTGCTGTTTTTGCTTTTTAGGAAGGCTTGTGGATCCAAGCGCTAACAAGCTGGGTAAGGATGAGATGCTGTCCATCATCCGCCACGGAGCCACTCACGTTTTTGCCTCCAAAGAGAGTGAGATTACAGATGATGACATTGATGCAATCCTGGAGAGGGGTGAGAGGAAGGTGAGTCTGGACACGCTATAGAAAATGTGTAGGTGGTGATGTTTGAGGCAACATTTTCCTGATCAGCACTTTTGCATATACGTAATAATTATTATTTTAAACTTTGCCAAGATTAAACTGATTAAGATTATTATTATTATTATTATTATTAATTAATTATTGTTATTAATTTTTTTTTTTAATTTTTGTTTTTTTCACATGTGCTAGACTCTGGAGATGAAAGAGAAGCTGTCTGCCCTGGGTGAGAGCTCTCTCAGAAACTTCACCATGGACACAGAGAACAGCAGTGTTTACACATTTGAAGGAGAGGACTATCGAGAGAAGAAAAAGGTGAAGAGACTGACCAGCATCAGTATACACTGTTCACTTTTATTCCAGAACATGAACTTTGAGCCTTTACTTTGTCCCCTTCATTCTTCCTTTAGGTCATTACCAACTGGATCGAACCACCCAAGAGAGAAAGGAAAGCCAATTACGCTGTGGATGCTTACTTCAGAGAAGCTCTACGAGTCAGTGAGCCCAAAGCACCCAAGGTAAGGCAAGGTCACTTTGCAACTTCCCTCAGGATATAAGGGATTACTGCAACAGGATGTGTAATTAAACTGTTCTTATGATGGAGTGTAAGTTATCCTATTTGTAGTGTAACATCTCTTTCTTCACAGGCTCCTCGCCCTCCCAAGCAGCCAAATGTCCAGGACTTTCAGTTCTTTCCCCCACGTCTTTTCGAGCTTCTCGAGAAAGAAATTCTGTTCTACAGGAAGACCATAGGCTATAAGGTACAGAGGAGGACTGTTGAAAGTGACATAGCTGTATATCCAAATTTGGTTAGAGAAGGGATGATTATAAAGCAGTTTCTAAAACATATGCAACTTGTCTCTCTAGGTTCCTCGTAATCCAGACATGCCCAACTCAGCCCAGGTCCAGAAAGAGGAGCAGGCTAAAATTGATGAGGCTGAGGCCCTTACAGAGGAAGAACTGGAGGAGAAGGAGAACCTTCTGCAGCAGGCAATGATTACTTTGCTTAAAATGTGTTTTGGCTAATATCATGCAAATCAAAAGAAAATGTTATGTCTGGATGTTGATTGTGCATATTTTTATCAACTTCACTGCAGGGCTTTACTATTTGGAACAAACGTGACTTCAACCAGTTCATCAAAGCCAATGAGAAGTGGGGAAGAGATGACATTGAGAATATTGCCAGAGAGGTTGAAGGAAAAACTCCCGAGGAAGTCATGGAATATTCTGGTAATGACACATTTAATTGTCTATTCAAAAAGCTACAGTTTGACTTCTTTTATTACATGTTATGTGAATTTGTGTGTGTATGTGTTTCTCTAGCTGTATTCTGGGAACGCTGCAATGAGCTGCAGGATATTGAGAAGATCATGGCCCAGATAGAGAGAGGAGAGGCTAGGATCCAGAGAAGGATAAGCATTAAGAAAGCACTGGACTCTAAGGTAGCTGACTATTTTTATATTTAAAACTTTTATTTTTAACACATAATTGCCTCTTGACCACGTGCTTTACTCTTTCTCACTGAATGGTTCTTCAATACATTTTGTCATCTTTTTGACCAGATTGGTCGCTACAAAGCTCCATTCCACCAGCTGCGTATATCCTATGGCACCAACAAAGGCAAGAACTACACAGAGGAGGAGGACCGCTTCCTTATCTGTATGCTTCACAAGCTGGGCTTTGACAAGGAGAGTGTGTACGACGAGCTGCGTCAGTGCATCCGCAACTCACCTCAGTTCCGCTTTGACTGGTTCCTCAAATCCAGAACTGCCATGGTGCTTTTTGCTACTAAGCACACTGTTTCTTGCACGTTTATTTTATTTATTTATTTATTTATTTGGCATGTTTTAAAATTGGATTTGTGTGTATAGGAGCTTCAGAGGCGATGTAACACCCTGATTACACTCATTGAGAGAGAGAACATGGAGCTGGAGGAGAGGGAAAAAGCTGAGAAAAAGAAAAGAGGCCCAAAGAGTGGCTCTGTAAGTTGAGAATTTATCGGACTTACATGAGGAAAGCTACTTTTATTCACACTAATAGAACTGTCAAAGTTAAAAATAGTCTGTCTCATGAGGACTGACTTTGATTTCACTGCTAGTTTGTCTTTCCTTCCTAATAAATTTCTCCTCCATTCTAGGCCCAGAAACGGAAGTCTGAGGGGACTCCAGATGGCCGTGGACGCAGAAAAAAGCTCAAGTTGTGAAGTTGTTCCATGTAAAGCGGTAGAAGAGGAAAACGGCAGCCAGCTGTGGTATTTTTAGTCCTAGTGTCTGTGTTTGCTTGCAGGTTGTGATGATGTACTGTGTAAAACCTCCCAATGGACTGAACATCTCTTCACTACCTTTAATTAGCATCTGGTTTTAGGAAGTGCTCCTTTACAGGCCCGCCTTGTTGTCACTTGCCTAAATACTGCAGCTGTGCTGGTTTAGATTTTTGTTTGCTAGTCCTAATTTTTTACTAGTACTTAATTGAAATAAATGTATTTATGCCTGTTGGTTGTACCACATTCCATATTGCTTGAAACAATATGTACCCTTTTTTTTTTTTTTTTTTTNTTTTTTTTTTTTTTTTTTAAGATTTTTTTTCCTTTATCTTCCTATGTGAAGTAGAAAACGTCTTTTTGAATGTCACAAATAAAACTCCCTTTTTTATATAAAAAAAAAAGGAATAGTCATTTAATGCATGCATTCTGGTAAATAATACACTGATTCCAAAAAAAAAAAAAAAAAAAAATTTGTATTTTGCAATTGTAGTTTGCATACATCCAAACTCTTGAAATAATCACAAACATTAATAAGGCATGAATTTGAGCTAAATTGGTCAAACTTAAGTCTAATCATTTGAAGAAAAAAAAAACAACTAATGTAATTCGCTTGTTTTTGTCAGGACTGCATCAACAAACCTTAAAGACGTATAGTTCATAATTCTTCAAGTTTCACCAGGGTGTATTAATACCTTTTCTGTTTACATTGTCCTACACTGAAAGTTACACAGTCACATCAGATTTCAGCCATAATGATTTGAAATAATGTAAAAAAAAAAAAAAAGNAAAAAAAAAAAAAAAAGTAAATTTATGCATTCTCAAAACATTAAAATGACAATTACAATCCCTTTGTATGATACCATATTGGTATTGTTGAGCAGTGGGTGTATTGCAGGCTTTTTAAAGCACAACAGTCAAGTGTCAATCCTAAAAATCATTTATCACATCATTCATTAAGGTCAGCTTCAAATAACATTCAATCCATTTTGCGTTACTCTCCACAAAACAAAATAACAGTAATTAAAAAACTTTGTAAAGTATGTATCTTTAAAGGAGGAACATGAAAATTCTTTTCATAACATTTAAATAAGGATTTCAAATGTAAATAAATTGGGATATTCATGCAGTTTCAAGCACTGGATAAAAAGGGATATTTACCTGACAATCAATGAATCAGGTGGCTGTCATTTCAACGGGCTTATACATACAGCCAACATTCAGCATAGACTGCAAAAAAGCAGAAACCTACAGTACATTATGGCAAGAATGAACCATGAAGCTTTTTTGATATCATTAAACCTCAAACTTCTCTGGTGCATTCTCTGCATTTAGGCCTGAAGCACTGACATATTGTGCTGTCCACAGGTTCTACTTGGCTGGGTTCAGTGCTGTAAGAGTTGGGCATGGAAGGCACTATGGTGGAGGAGACTGTCATAGTCTTTTTAATTGGGGACAGGGACAGGTGGTGGGTGGTTTGTCACATCTACACCTCAGAGCTATCTGAGCTGCTCCACATGCCCACTGGCCCCTGGCTGTAGCCACTGTAGGCAGAAGATGATGAGGTGGCATAAGGAGGGAACTGGGTCTTCTTTTCCCTCTTGCGCCGCACCAGCAGAATGACAATGGTGGCGATGAGGCAGATAAGGAGGATCAGACCTGCCAGACCAACTAACATGGGCAAAGTGGAGGTGTCAGCTGGCTCTCTGCCAGAGCTCTCCAACGGGGGGCGGTCCAAGAAAAGCTCACGGTCACGGCTGGGAGACCAGGGCTGGCGCTGGCTGACTACCATGCGGTCTGATCGGTCCAAAGCGATGTGCTGAATGTTGGTGCCACGGTTGTTTTCAACACCAATGTCCTGGGCCAGTGATGTGCCAGAGAAAGCAGGGGCGGCACGGCGGTGGCGGATAGCCAAGTTGGAGGTGTGGGGTTTCAGCTCAAGCTGCTCAGCAGAGGCCAGGCTGTGATGCAGGTACTCCACACTGCGCTTGCCAATATGACGGTTGGCATTTTCTCGAGAGCGGACAGTGTAGATGGTGTGGATGTACCATTCTCTACCAGCTGCTACCTGCAGGACGAAGACAGTGTTTTTAAGCCTATTTCTTCAGTGCCTGTGTATGTGTGTGTGTGTGTGTGTGTGTGTGTGTGTGTGTGTGTGTGTGTATGTGCGTATGTGAGAGTGAGTACCTGGAAGAGTGGAGATGAGGAGAGTGTGAAGCCATCTGATCCTGGCTGTTTGATCAAAGGCAGAGCTCCAGCTGTGTCCTGGGCCAGAGTGGCCTTAAAAGCAACATCACCAAATGATGTGGCCTGGGTCTCTGGCTGGGCCTTGTCCTGTAGAACAGCACAGAAATATGCAAATAAATAAATAAATAAAAACAATAGAATGTAAGTTCTACTCCTTGATTTTGACCCAAACGGACCCAGTGCTTCCATTAGAGCTCCAATGTAATTCTGCTAGAATTCTTACCAGGATCTTGAATCTGTAAAGCAGAGAGGGAGCATCTGCCAGGCAGCCGTACTCCTTGTTAGTGGGGTTATACTTGGGAACGTAGCCATCTGCTCCGGTGCAGAGGAAAACTTTCTCAATGGAGCAAGAGAAGGAGTCACCCAGGTTCTGGACTGGATCCACCATCACACGACCATAGATTACGGAGCCTGAATCAAAGTTGAAAAGGAAGTTTGGAAAACAATAAGAGCGATTTATTGCCTTCAGCTGTAATGTATATTTAAGTCCATTAGGTGGCAGTAGTGGATTACCTTCTGAAAAAGCTGTATCTGTTCCCTCTCCAAAGCCCATAGAGCCATCAGATAACCATAACTGCTTCTTGGACAGCAGGAACATCTGAGTGTTGAGGCTGAACTCAGCTGCCACTGGATCACTCACCTGGAAATTGCAACTGCTCAATTAAACCTTGCTTAGATAATTAAAACATTTCCCTAACTGATTATTCAGTGATGCCAAAACTAAATAATAGGTAATTATTTTGTTGGGAGACACTAACCTGCTGGAAGCGTATATCCATGTCAAAAGTGAGGGGCTCCCTTGGGTGGCAGACAGGTGGGATGCTGAACTCCCCATTTGGAGAAGCAATACAGGGGATCAACTTCACTGTGTAGGTCCCAGAATAATCACGCACCTAGAGATCATACATTAAGACTGTCTAATTCATGATCATTTCAAAGCAACAGGCAACCTTTGATGGTTTCGTGACTCACAGCAAAGTCTGAGACAAAACTCCACTGCTGCATAGGCTGGTTATAAGTCGGCTCAGTCCTGACCAGGGAAAGCGTGAATGTCAGCCCAGGGTGGTCAGCACATATCACCATGGATGACATGCTAGTGCCTGAAAACAAACATATGTATCTTTAAAGCTGCATTTTATTCAAACTAACACTAACACTGGTGCATTCATTTGTATTTATAGAGTGACCTTCTAGGCTGTTGGTAACACTTGTGTTCTAACTGTAAAAGCTGTGGGGTCATTTTGACATTTGCTGAAATGACCTCTGGCAGTTTTACACAGGAAGGACCCCTAATGTGGAGTTCCAGAAATAGATGGAGAGGATGTGGGCCACAGGGTAATCCAATAGGAGGTTGCTGTGTAGAATGACGCTACTGGATGGGTTTAGTGTGTGTGTGTGTGTGTGTGTGTGTGTGTGTGTGTGTTNTGTGTGTGTGCCACTCCCATACCTGGATGAGACATAACAAACTGTCCCCTGAAGCGAGCCTCTGTCTTGAAGTTGACCACCAGCCGTCCCTCCTCATTTATCCGCATACTGGTGGGGTACATGGCTCCTACAAGGACAAAATCACACTTTTACAACACAGACTCACTGTTCAACGGGTATTTTACAAATGAATGTAATCGTTTTCAGTAAACACCAGCAGGGAACAGCATCGTTCCGAGCCAGTACCTTGTAGCTCAGCCTCAGGTGGGCTGCCGATGCCATCCTGCCACAGAATGGCTGTATCATACACAAAAGTGAGTTTGAGCTCAGACTGCAGGTCAAAGTGCTGCCAGCCTCCCACAGCCACAGGAGAGTGGAACACGTAAGACACAAAGAGAGGCACGCGCAAGGTAACATAGGACTGGACCAAGTTCAGTACCTAAGCAGGACGGAATACAGTGAGACATTGAGATGGATGATGTAGGAAGTATTTCTGTTTGTAAGAATGTTTGCTTGTGTTTTTAGCCTAAATGTACGTCCTACTTGTCCATCAGTGCCAATGGATCCTCCACAGTCATTCAGCAGCTCAGACATGTCATAGTAGCTGGTGAACTCCCAGAGGCAGGACTCTAAGTTGAGGTTTCTGTAGAAGCGCAGAGAATTGGCAGAGCGCATGACAGTGCTGTACTGGTAGGGTGAAGTCTCGCCAATGATTTCAGGGTTCTTTGTAGCGTCAATGATGAAGCCGTGGCCAGTTTGGATCTCATTGAAGTCCAGCAAGTTGGAGCAGCGGTGGTTGCCCACACGTGTGCCATCAGGGCTCAGGGTCAGCTCAAAGTTTGACAGAGGTCTTGTGGAGATTACTGGTAACATTCCTGATAAGAGAAAAAAGCTTGTTAAGTAACAGAACTTTTTAATTTTATACCTTAAAAGCCCCCTTAAGCATTTCATATCCAGATTAAGATGTAATGTGTATGAATAAGTCACTTTAAAGGATGAAATAACTAAAACATCCCTGCTTTCTCTGGCCCAAGACATTGAAGTTTTCAGGAATTAATTTAAGGCTTATGTAACCAAAGTGTCCTCCTAGTTATGTAAATTAAGGTAAAATTGAGGCATTAAATTTCCCACGCCCATATTCATAGTAACAGATCTGTGTATGGCTTATGGGTTATGTCTTAACTTTTTTTTAAGGAATGCTTGTCTGGTAGTGATTGGCTTTGCTTCTGTTTACCACTTAAAGAGGTTGTTTATCACGAATATATGACATATTTTTCAGTTGTAATTTTTCTTCTTCTGTTCTGGTTGAATATCTGCAGACATACCTGCAAATGGTAACGAAAGATTTGCAGCATAAGGTTTTACACGTAACACTGATTTTCTGTAAATTCAGAGATTCTAGTAGCACTGCATCTCTTCCTCAAGCCTCTTCCACTCTGCACTGCATCGCTCTTCCTCACACACACACACACACACACACATACATATACATATACACACAACCTGCACACAGTGATCATACACTATGGACAGTAATGTGTGGATCTATCTTGTATCTTAGTGTCAATCTCTTAAAAGCAGAGAATTTATATTTCCTTTGCCAATTTAATATGTCAATGTCGCTTTGATAATAGGTGAAGCCGTATAAATCATGGCTCTTAAATATGAAGCAGCTCATTAACACACAAATCTTCATTGATTTTTAGACACCTGTTACACCTGAGACCCCTGTTACAACAATGCTACCCTAATGGGACACCGGTGCACTGATTAAATTTAAAGGAACCTTTATGAATGAGCTTCAGTTCAATCACAGAGCTTACTTAGTGTGATGCTGTGTAGTTATTGTGATTTTTTTATGAATTCTGCCGAATAGTTTTGCCTCTGCTTGTAAAGACTAATCTTTAAAAGGTCAGGATCCTCACTCATCATGTGTTTTATATGCTGAATTCTATGTATAATGAGCAGTGAGTCATTCATACAAATTATGTGAATAAGCTGCTCCTGAAAGCTGTGACATCAAAGTTCTCAAAGAATAACAAAATGTTCATCTGAAAGGTTGCAATAATGTTTACATCTCACCATCCATGTGAGGCATGTTGACAGTCAGTTTAATAAGGTTGGGGAAGTCTGGGTCATCTGGGCCGGTGTAGCGGATCTTAGCAGAAAAAGGTTCAGCTCCAACAGTACCAGGGATACGAGGCTGACACATACCTGCAAAGAGGTAAGGTCAGTTATATTAATTAACTCCTTACCAGACATAAATCCAGTGTCATCCCCAAGTCCCACCTTCCTTCCACTCACCTTCTTCCTGGCTGATCACAAAAATAGAGCTAGAGAGCTCCAGACCTGCATCTCCGTTACCATTGAAGGCTCTAGCTGCACACTGAATTCTGGATCCAGCCTGGAAGTAGATTGAATCCAAGGTGATGGACTTGGTGTTGGTAAAGAAAGTGTTGGTGTCCACCTCCCTCATGGGGCTGGTCACTCCATCTGACCCAGTGGGGGCGCTGACCAACCAGCGGTACTGAGTCAAAGTATCATTGATGTTCTCCGCAGAGCAGATTGAACCCGTTTTGTCAAAGTCATGGTACTTAGGGTTGCAAGCCTATAAGAGAAAAACAGATGGCAATTACATACATCCTTCCCCTTTACACAGTTTAATGCCAGTAATTTTGAAAAGGACAAAGAAATAATTGGCTTGGTTGGTTTTAGCGCAACATGAAGACATCTGATGCTGTATGTGCCTCTCAAACCAGCAGCCAACTTACCGTCACACAAACAACAGGATATCCATTGGGTGGATGGGGTTTGTCTTTGGTTTTGGCTGTATCATCATACATGAGCAGAGACACCACCTGAGGCACAGCAGGGAAGGTAACATCTGCCACACTGTCCATCTCTTCAATGTACACAATGGCCTTGTTCATCTGATGAGAAGAAGAAGGAACATAGTTAACTGTTAGCAACTATAGTGAGCTTCAACACTTTGGCTGGGCTTAGCTCATCATGTACATTTGTTTATTTATTGATACATTCATTCATTCATTCACTTACAGTAAAGCACAAAACAACTTATTCTAAAGTAACCTATTTCTGTCCTGTGAGCAGTACATGCTCAATGCAGAGTATATGGGTAGAATGCCATGGTTCTTTATATAGTCTGTCTACTGTTTGGCTCTGGAGGGACATTCCTCCCAGCATCCCATTCCAGAGGGAAAAGCTTTTTATAAGACACTGTGATTCAGGCATGCTGACAGCAATGGCAGCTGCTGCCTGGCTATTTTAACACGGACTGACATGACAGAGTGCATGCTCACGTGTGTAGCTATACAACGTTGTACTGAAAGTAGAACTTTAGAACTTTCTGATGGTGGATATTTGGTTGTGTGTGTCTGCATGTGCCACACAGCCTGTGTCTTACCTGTATTTCAGCCACCATGTACTCATCAGGCTTCATGTGTACGGTGAAGGCTTCTCTCATCTCTCTCTGACCATCATACAGGATCTCAATCTCCACAAAGTGTTCTTTATCACCCTCTTTGAACTCCACATCTTAGAAACACATACAGTAAAGAGAATAATAAACACCTCATAAATATATATTTAGCATCACGAAGCACTGGACTATGACTAACTATGCTAGTTAGTCATAGTCCAGGTTTTGATGCTCCACAGAGCCTCACCCTCTGACAGTGGGTTGTAGTCCTCTCCTGAGGTTGCTGAGCCATCTTTGGTGTGGATTCTCACCACAGACACCTTTGAGGTATCTCCAACACGCAGGATGGGAATCTTTAAAATAACAACATCCCCTTTGACCTGAGGTTCACGCACGCTGTACTTGATCTCAGAGAAACGGATGATGGGCTCTAGGAAAAGGAAACAAATTGGACAAGACATTGAGCCAAACACAGTTTTTCTCTAAAACCTCACTATTTGGAATCTACAACCCTTCCACGGAGAATAGATTATGGAACAGCAAATATGGCCAATTTCTGTAGTTTTTATGTTGCCAAATGTTCTCTCTGATTATTTTCAATTAAAAACGTTCAGTTTTTTTTTAACTTTGTGCACGTCAAAGAATTTTTGTTCATACAAATAATTTACAGCTCTGGAACAAGGTATTTTGCCAGCAAAGCACATACTGTCTTTCTCATCTGTGACTGTCACCAGTGCTTCCTTCTGCTCTCCAATAGAAGCTCCATAAGGAGACTTGCTCTTAGGAGTTCCCAAGACCAGCCGAAACTCCTCATCCTCTTCATGGACAGAGTCCTCCACTAGGCTTACCACACATGGCTTTTCAGTCTCACCTTGGGAAAAATGGTTAACATACACAGATAAGTGCTTCAGGGTACAGTGGGTATAATGCAGAAGAATAGAAATACAGAACTGACCTATAACAAGAAAGAAAGAGAGAAAGACTGAGTGATGTCTCACCTGGCAGGAAAGTGATAATTGATGCATCAGTGTTGGGTCTTTCGCTGTAGTCCATCATAACTTGAGCAGTGCCCTGGCGAGTGTAACAGCGCACTGTGGACCGGAGACTAATGTCTCCACTTCGGTACACTATGGCCCTCACCTCCCCATCAGATTCATCCACCCGGTAGCTGCCCTCCTTAAACTGAACCTTCGGTACTGTAAAGACAATTACCAACCTGTTACATGTGAGTCTCGCTGCATTTCTGTGAAGCCACTAACTACAATTTACAATAATGCTGTAAATTCTTCCATAATTCTGTGTAGATTCAACATTTTCAATGTACATAACAGATATGTTATATGTTATAACCAAAAATGTTTTATTCTTTATGACCATGGAAATAAAATTACAGTGTTGGGACAAAATATTTATGTTTTTTGTCTGTGTGTAGTCTTAAGCACTCACAGTCAGTGACTGTATCATTGATGGTGATAGTGGTCTTGCTGGGTTCACCAAGCACAGCATTCATGGGCATCCGTAACACAAGGTCAAAGGTCTCAAGGCCCTCTAGCTCTGGCTGACCCAGGTCATCCAGGATTGTTACTCTAAATGTCTGCATGGTCACCCCGGGGGCAAAGTCCAGGTTACGACTAATGCCAACATAATCCAGTCCAGCTGCCAATAGACATAGTTGATTCAGCAAATAATATTATTATGAAAAATCATGACTGAATGCTGTTGTTTCTGGTTTTGAGCTTACCTTCTGCAGAGACAGGCTCACTCTTCCTGGAGCGGATAGTGACAGTAGCCATCTTGGACAAGTCTGTCCCTGTCCTCCAGACTTTCACCTCCACGTAACCTGAGCTCTCATCCACTATATACTCAGGTTCCCCAAAGTACAGAGAGGGCTCTGTTGGGATTTGAGGCAAATAGAAAAATTCAAAGGTATTAAGACATGGTAGAGCATCAAACTTCCCTGATATCAATACTTTAAAAAAAAAAAAAGAAAAAAGAAAATCATACTGAAGTAGTTGCCAAAACAACATACACTGCAGAATGCCATTGTGCTACAGTGCATACCAAATTGTTATTTTCCAAATAAAAAAAAGCATTGAGTTCAGGTTGACGGAGTCTGGGCATGGATGATTGGGCAAGCTCCCCATTTTTGACTCAAGACAGGAAGAGAGCTGTCATCCGTCTTATCCTGCCTTGTTCAAACTTCCTCCCCTACTTATCTAAGGCCAGACAGGTCTGTCTGAACTCACTGCCAAAGGATTGAGGAGACACCTGAAAAATAAGGCGTGTGCTTGTGTGTTCCCATAGAACTTTGCATAGAGTGAAGGGACGTTCCCAGTGTCTGATGACAGAGGGTCTGATTAGCACTATGAAGAACGGTTGGTGCATACAGAGAGAGGCAGCAGCCTTCCACTTTGCAAATTTAGAAGTCAAGAATTCAGACTCCTGGAACACATCTCAATTCATCTCTCCTCACTTCTGTATAAAGCATGTGTCCAGACAGTGCCCTACAGATCTACTGATAAAGGTGCAGATTAAAGCCTTTAATATTTTTGGGACTAATCTTTTTTCTGCACTAATATAGAAAAAGAGAGAAAAGTTAGAGACAGAAGCAGTTCACAATGTATCTTATCTAATCACTACAGTCACTGCAGTACATTAATGCACTCTTAGTACATTACTCTTAGTACATTAATGCACTCTTAGTACATTAATGTACTAAGAGTTTATAAGATTTTTCCACTTTATTAAGTGGAAAGCAACTTTTGCTGAGGAATAGAGAAAACTACTCAGCTAAGAGAGATGGTGAAGTTGACCCTGTTGCTATGGATGATGTCATGTTCCGTACATGAGCTGACCTACTGATTAGATAACGGGACCAGACTGTTTTGATGAATGCATCATTAAATGGTATGAGTTACATATAATGCTGCCACAAGTAAGCTGTCTGTGTAACCTATAGTTTAAAAGGGAAATGTGAGGGAGATGTGGCCCCACTGTACCCTGTCTCTTCCCCAATGAATGCTGGGATAGCCCCCAGTGAACATACACAAGCTCATGAATGGATGGATGGATGGATGGATGGATGGATGGATGGATTGAGCTTCTGAGTTTTTGTGACATATGACATTGTAGCTCAATTGGCTATCTGTGCGTTGATGAAATTTGATATTCATTTAGCGTCATTTAGACAAAAAAAAAAAAAAAANAAAAAAAAAAAAACCTAGGAGTCTTAAAATGAAGACTGGCACACATAGATAACTGTTAGGCATTTGTCCTAAATTGTCTAGCTAGGAACTACTCGTAGCTTTAAGATATTTTCTGAATATGGCCTCTTCGTCTTGGGTTCATTTAGAAATTGACTGATTCAGCAACAGATCGCTGATGCTGAGAGGAGGACCTGGCAAAATGTTGATGCCTTTCAGCCAACAAGCCAGCTATTTAGTACCAAGGGGGTGAGTGGGAGGGTTGTATGGGAATATGAGTGCCAGCATGAAAACCTTAAAGATCAGTGGGAGGAAGAGGCAGTCAAATTACAATAGAGACTAGCTGCTGGCTATAGTCCAAAACCACAGGTTTACTCAGGCAGGCAGATGGTTTTACCCACACACACACACACACACACACACACACACACACACACACACACACACACAGATTTATGGTGGGGTGTTACTTCAGGACCCACCAACAAGCGGATCCACATTGAGGAGTCTTCTCTTGTCCCTTTGAATGTCTGGGAATTTACACTGATTATTCATACATAAAGTTTAATTGTGCTCCAGTTCCAAATTACATGGGAGGGATGCTTGCTCCATGAGCATGTTTGCAGCAATTCCAGGAAATTAGGCTTGGTGAATGGTGGGAGAAACACAGAAGTGGGTGAGTAGGAGAGAAGTAGGGTGAAATAAGGCAGGCATCTTGGTCACAATAGAAACCCTCTCCAATTTGTTCTTTAAGGGATCAAATCAAAACAATTTTTAATTTTAAGAAAATCATTATTCAAAAGTTGGAAATGAAACTTGAGCCAGTGTAAGGTATGTTCAACACAAAAAAATCAATGTTATCTTGAATACCATCAAACCGGGGGACAGAGTGAAAACATGCCAGTCATTTGGAATCCCTGCACAATAGTCCCTCTCTCTCCACCACCTGCCTTTTGGTCCCTGCTGACAAAGGGATGCCCTCTGTTTCCCCTGTGCTCCACTGAATGTCAATGAGCAGGGGGTCACTCAGGCAGCACTATGTGTTTAAAGTCCCTTTATCTGTCAGACAGGCTATGGTGTAGAATAACATCCACTGAAGGTAACATTCCCAGCCTCAACACCTATCTATTGTCTTGTTTCAGACAGACAAAGTATGATGGACAATGAAGCAGAATGTGTAAATGTTGAACTGGAAGGAACATTGGACCTGGAAATACTGTAAATCCCTCAAGGCAAACAAAGCATCCAAAGTTTTGGTTATGCATCCATCAGTGCATGTTTGATGGATTAATGATGTGCAGATAACCAAAATGGCTCAGCAGAGCAGGTCAGGGCATCAAAGGGGCACTAAGCAACAGGATAACCCACACCTGCCACCATGAGCCTTAGAAAAAAGCCTAAAGAAAAACAAAAAGCTTTCCTTGCTTGCAAATATTGAAAATATTTACAAAAGGTTTATATGCACAGATTAACAAAAGCGCACACAGAGCAGAAGATGAACATTAGAGTCACTCTACTGTAACATGGAGATATGTGGGCAGCATATTTTAAGTTACTTCTTTTCCTCTGGCAGTATTTGTCATATTGCCGCTTTGTTAATTTGTTCACCTCAGAAAATTCAGTAAACTATCACTTGATAGTTTCAGTTGTTTTCATTTTGTGAAACATGGTCAAATCATTACTGTTAAATCTAGAGTCTCTATGACCAAAGATATTCAAACCATTGAAAAAAATATGTATATATTTATAGTGCAACACAAAATTATTTTAATTGCATGACATATATCTGTCTTGTTTTTAATTTGAATTTTCATTGCATTGTGCTGCTGGAGGGGTGTATTTTAGAAATATTAATTATGAACACTAATGTGGGGGACCCGAAAGCGTTAGTGAAAATCTGAATGGTCTTTTTAAGATGTGTATATATATATATATATATGCAATAAAAATACATATTTCTGATAGATGTGTGGATAAGAGACATCAAATGTAAATGCCAGAGGTGAGACAAATTTTCTAGGCCTGCTCCTTATCCATCCTTCTGTCTATTAACTTATTTATTTAAAAGCCTAGTGTGTCTTATTTTTATTTTATCTTTGTTTTCAAAAGGTAAATCTTGAAATCTGTTAGCGTGTACGTGTGTGTGTGTGTTGTGTGTGTCTATATAAAGTGTGTGTGCTACAGTCACTGACTATCATTTAACTGTTCCTATGACATGAGTGGCCCAAAGAATAAACTCAGTTAATGCTATCAATTATGAGTGATCATTTCATTGGTTTCACTGTTTGTTCACCACTCCACTCACCATCATCGCTGTCAGCCAAGATGGTGACCTTGGCTGTTGGAAAGTTGGCGCCAATCTGGCCCCCCATGGGCATGCTGAGGCTGACATTGAAGCTCTCTTCATCCTCATACAGTGAGTCGTCGATGATAATGATGTGGCAAAGTTTCTCACGCTCGTCCTTGTCAAAACGCAGCACACTGGTATGGTCCTCGGGTCGCGTGATGTAATCGGAGTAAGACAGCACAGTACTGGGTACTGTGCCAGTAGCGGTGGCTGAGGAAGAGAGATGATAAAGATTAAGTGAGTATAGAGATGAAGTGAGCACAGAGATCAGTTGCATTCAAGGTTCTGCCCTTTCTTTGAAGAAGAATGTTCATTACAGTCAGGTTTACCTTGCTGAGTGTAACAAACAACCATGAGTTCCTGGGTAGCATCTCCTGAGCGGTGGACCGGCACCAGCAGCTCTCCAATATCCTCCTCAATCTTGTACTCTGCCTGAGGAATGAACACAGTCGACTCTGTGTGGGAAGAAAAATCAAGAGGGTGAGCTAAATAATAAATGCACTCATCAACAATAAGTCTGAAAGAATATGTGATATTAAGGCTTTATTCAAATGACTCAAATATCAGATTCCTACCATCTCCAGGGTCCACAATTTCCACTGTTGCAGTATCGGGAAACTCCAGTATAGCCATGACCGGGTCTGACAGCTGAATCTCAAAGGTCTCAGAGGTCTCAAACTCCTGGTCTGTAAAGATCTTCACCTTCCAGGTTGCTGTTGTCTGGCCAGGATTGAACTGGACCTGCTTCTGGGATTTACCACGGAAGTCTTTGTCGTTCTCTGCAGTTCCATCCTTGGTGGCAATACCTGACGTAAGGGATGGTGAGATGCAAGACAGGATTACTGACTGGGCAAATGACTGACTGCCACAAAATAACTGGCACAGCAAACCTGGGGCCAAGCAGTAATCCAATTGGCAATGGTGGTTTCTAGGGTCTCAAGCAAAATTTAAAGTTAATATGGGCATTTCCTCACTTGCCATGTAAAAGTCTTCACATTTCATACTAGCATGTTTTTTGTGTATTGTAAAATCGATATAGTGTGTTACTTTTAACTGCAGCAATATGAGTTAGGGGTTTACAGGGGCCAATAGGAGATTTCCCCAGAGCCCCCTAGCACATTAATCCAGCCCTGACAAAGTGTATACACTCAGAGCTCTAAGTGAAATGAGCTTTAATTGTTGACCTTAGTAAAACTGAGAGTTATGAAAGCATTTTTGTACATTGCAATATTTCCTTTGTGGTTCAGTGTTAATGGTGCAAAATCCTAGTATTGAAACAATGCATTTCATAAAGTGTAGCTAAAGTAAACTGATTTTGTAATCATAGTCATCTGTAGGGTAAAAGTCACAGAATAAAAAAAGAGATTTATTTATTTATATATATATATATTTTTGTTTTGACAGATTGCTTTGGTTGACACTGCATGGCTTAAAATCTGAATCAATGTATGGGCTTGTTTGTTTTTTGTTTCCTCTTACTGCATTCTCAAAGACAGATTTATACATGGCAGCATAGGTTGTTATAGACTTGTTGCATGCATGTATCTGATGCAGCCAAAGAGACCAACATGTTGACATTTTCTTGTGACCTTTACTGGAAAAGGTTAGATGACACACCCTTTGACAAACAGAATAGGAAATGGAGCATCAGTCAAACAAGAAAACAAAGTATTTGTACTCTTTGGGAAATGATCGTATTGTAAATGGGGAGTATTCTTTCGTTTACCTCCAAGGTTAAACTGAGGACATCCTGCAGCCTACAAGACATTTGCATAGATTTCAATGAGAGGATTATGTTCATGTTTTATGGCAGGGTTGGTCTTTGAAATGGTAAAGAATTAATGGAATACAATCTAAGAGTTAAAAGGGGAATAATTCTTGATAACATGTCAGGCGAAAAAGGGTATGTTTTTTAGTGCCATCATCATTTAGATACTGTAAATACTGTATATCAGTGACATGTATCAGAAATACTGTAAGGATGCTGAGGTCCTGATTCTCAGAAGATAATAAATACATACAGGAGTCATTCCAAAGTCAAATTATCAAATCATTTCTAAAGTTCACACAGATGGCAGATGTCAAACATAGGGCATGTTAACACTTACTGACAAAGGAGGTTTCCCCAAGGTAGCCTCTGCGTTTGAGTGTCACCTCCAAGAATTTGGCATCCTCATCCACTAAGTAGTATTCCTTCTCCAGAGAGATCCAGGCCCAGTTGAGTCGGAATGGCTGGGCCTTCAGTTTGTTTCCACCTTAAAAAAAAAAAAAAANTAAAAAAAAAAAAAAAGGGAGCAGCACTATAGTTAAAAAGAACCATCCACTGCATAGTAGAAGAGTTCACGTTAAGAGGAACTGAAGCATCTAAATGTTTGTGGGATCAAGGATGAGAGGAATCATAGGGGCATTTTAAATTTGGAAGAGTAACACAATAACTTAATACCAGGGCTTTCCTAAACCTCACTTCAGTGAGCCTCAAGTGTTGACTTGATTCTCAGTTCTTCTCATTCTTTTCCACTTTCTTTTGGCACATACAAACTCTTTTACACTATTTCTTTTAATGATCTCACTCTGTCAGTCTCCCTGACCCTTGTCTGTCTGTCTCTCTAAGATAGCAAATCTTAATTGTAAACAGGAATTTTGAAGGTAAATTGAGCAGTGACACTCTTTTGTGCTCCATCCGTGACCTGAAAGAGTGACTGCAAAGAGTGACTTCTGGATTTACCAAACAAAAACACTTCCCTTCCATTATACTAAAGTTACATTATCTTACCTTACAGACCAACATATTCTGCATACCATCAGCATTATAGATCAGCAAAGTTTCGTAAAGAAGCCCTCACTTTTTATTCGACATGCAACACTTTACAACATACTTTTCAGGCTTTAGCTGATTTTGTGCCACATCACCATCCGTGAACCAGATCATCTGAATCAAACACTTGACTTGAATCATCTAAAGGAGGGGTCACCTTTCACTGATTTAGAACTATAGGCCCCATTCTGTCCTTAATCCATACTATCTCATGACTCGTAATCCCTCCAGTGAAAGCTGCCAGATGATTGCTTTTAGTCTCTGACTTGAGATTGACTGCTTCAGAGATATTTAAGTTAAGAGGTTCTGCTGCATACTCTGAATATTTTTTTTTAACAATTGCAGCAAAATGTCCTCATGTCTTACCCTGTGACCTGTGACTTTTGATGTGAACAGGCAAAACTCACTGATTTTGTTGGATTAGGAAAATCAAGAAGGGTTGCTTTGTCTTAGTCTTGCACGACTGGTCACACTGACCTATTGACTTAACCCAGCTAAATATGCTTTGGATAGTAGGGAAAACTCAATGCTTCAGTCTTGTGAAGAAACATTTAGCAGTTGCTACTTTGTGTTTTTTGGCATTATTAAATGATGTGGTAGGCAAGAACTGGCCTGGATATCTTACCTGTCAAAGATACTGTGAGAAACAGTGCATAGAGGTCAATGGAAAGGAGCTGTTCGTCCACACAATAAACCAGCATTAAGCTCAGTTTTGCCTCAGTGAGGAAAAAAGAAGCTGAGACTTTCTGCTATGTGACCGAGGAGAATGAAAACACTGGGGGTTGAGTGTGGGTATTCAGGATGGGAAGGAGCCACACTTCCTAAAACCCACATATCAACACAAAATCCATACTAAGCTGAATCACAGTAGGGCTAAACTAGATTGGCCAAGATTCAAAAGCATGATCATATGGAACCTGACTGGAACAAGTGGATTTTCTGGGAAATGACAGTGTTGGATATATCTCTACTTTCATTAATTATCTTGGAAAAGTGAAAATGGGCCAAAAATGCATATATTTCATTAAGATGGCAGAGAACATTTACTCTTACTTGTATGACTGGTTTGACAATAAAGCTCTGATTCTGATTTGGAACATAGAGTTTTCAATCATCTTATGAAATTAAAAAAAAAAAAAAAAATNTAAAAAAAAAAAAAAAAATTAAATTAAATTGGTCTTTATCTTTGTGTTACACACAAAAAACAAAATACACATCACAGTACATGTCTGCAACTAGTCCTCTAGATGAGCTGTGATGAAGGACAGCAGACATGGAGCTATAGTTTTAACAGAACCCAGTGGGCACAGCTACCCTCGAAATGCACCATGCTCAGGTTTCTGACAGTCATGGCTAAAAATATAAGAAACATGTATCATGTTTGGCTTTTCTTGTCCTAACTTTCTCAAGCGTGGATAAATGCATAAATGATCACTTTACAAAACGTTAACCTGTGATGTGTTCTTTACAAAACAAATGGGCCCTTAAGATTAAAAGCCACTGTGAGAAGGCAACAGGATAAATTACTGCAACTTTAGTCCAAAGGTATTATTATTATTATTATTATTATTATTATTATTATTATTATTATTATTATCAATATATTTATGTAGTAAAAAGAAAAAACAACCCAAATTAAATTTAACTGGTCCAGTTATATCTGGATGATATCACTTCCAGCGTGCATTATCTGTTTATCTGTATTTGGTTGCATCTAGAAATGGTCTACTCTACTATGGCCTTGTTGTAGCTTGATGTACAGTATATTAAAAATAAAGTCTCCAGACTTCAATTATCAAATTGTTTCTATGCTGGAGAAAGTGTGTCTTGGCAGCCATCCCTGTTTGGAGTTGATATGAGGAGAAGCTTAGTCAGTGGCTGTCATCTAGGATTATCAAATGAACGCCACAGACAAAAAGCTGCCTTTGTTTTGGCATCTGGCAGCTTTTGGTTTCTGCATTGCTACAAGCAGTGAGACATAGAATACTCTGTTGTTCTGAATGAGGGTACAGCAGAGCTGGTGTGTGAGTTTTAAACAGACTGCTGGGCTTACTGTACTCATGCATTCACCACCTATATAGCACAGACAATGGATTTTTAATACATCCTAAAATAATGGTAATTGAATACTGGCTACTTGTCTCTCTTAGTTTTAGAGGTGCTCATCACTTGACTTGAGAAATGGTTAAAACAGAAATGGACAGCAGTGGTTGATTGTAAAAAGAGCTGATGAAATGTATTCCCTTTGCATGACTGCTACAGTGCTACCTGATATATGCATGTGAAATGGAGGCACAGCTGTAATATGACATGTGAAATGACATAAGGGGATCACACATCATATGTAGATGGCCATTATATGACAGCATGGTATTTGTTAATAATTTATTTGAAATCAGAATTTCCTCACTGTCTCACTGTCAGTGATACAATTAAGTATATCTCGTTCTTATGAATAAGGGAACCTTGTGTCAAATTTCAGCCAATAGGACTGAGGAGACTATTGTAATAATGTGGAAATGTGTTCATCTACCATGTTGTGACATCTGCCATTTTCTGAAGTTTCTAACACTGTGTTGGCAACAGGTGCTGATCTTTTGTTCTTCTAACATTACAGGACGCTACTTTTGTCCAGAATTAGATCTACTGTCAGTGCTTTTCAAGACCCGTGTCTCATATCAGCCTCATTATTTTCATCTTTTCTGAAGAATTTAACTGCATCTCATTTTCTTTTCACTGTACACAATCTCACGTAGTAACACAAACTCAGAACCAGCATGACAGTTTTCTGGCTGGGCTCAAGGGCATCACAGCAGAGTCTCTGTCTCTGTCTGCCTTTGTCTATATGTGTCTGTCTCTCTCTGTTCCTTCCTGCCAGACTCCCAGATTATGGGGAGCAGAGTGACAGCTGTACTCCACCTACCTCCTCCTCCTCCTCCTCTCCCCTCTGTTCCCCTTCTTCCCTGTATCAGCTTTGTTCGCTGAAAGAATGAACAACTGAGAGGGACAGCAGGCCACAGTCTGGGTGGGCCTGATCTACCACCGTGGCATGCATCCCTGCCTGCGTCCACATTGTTCACACCAGTGCAGGAGAAGGGAATCCCTCTTTCTTTGCCTGCTTTTGTGTGTGCTGTCAGATACTGAGGTTTGAGCTAGCATCAATTTCACTGAATCAAGAAATTGTCAAGATGCCAAACTTACAAGTATAGGTTTCCTATAGACAACACTTGATCATACAGAATGCTTTAGGGTGCAATAATTTTACTTAAAGACCTCTGAGAAAACATAACAGTCAAAATGACTGATATAATGTCTGCATGGCTTTAAACATGATTGATGCTATAATATATTGCCATTTTTATGATACACATATTAGACTGAGCATGAGTAGCTGCCTGGTTCAGCTCACATTTCCAGCTTTTCAAACTGACAATCATAATTTCTGCAGTTTTATAGGCTGTGCATGTTTCTGAATATTGCTTTTATTAGTTCCTTAATAATTTACCCATGGTGTAACTGATGCTATGTACTGTCAGTTAAAGTCAGTGTATGACTAATGTTTGCAGATTTTAGGGTCTGAGTGAGATAAACTTTGCAAAGTTTCAGTAACTCCTGCCTTGGCTACAGGCATATGTATGTGTCCGAATACAACATTTTACTGAAAAATACTGTATGAATTTAAAAACCGCATTATGTTTTGACTGTGTGTGCAGCATGTAAGCAAAACAACTCAGATAACAGACATAGAGTGTTTATAGAATTTAATGTATCTAGTATCATAAGTCAGCACAACAACCTCAAAACATATACAGTACTTTAAGTTTGCCTGTGCCAGAGTCCTTTGACAGCACATTCTTCATCAGCTCATATTTACACACCATAGATAGATGCAGTTGGATAGTGGGTCAGGCAGCAGATGTCATTGGAAAGGGAGGTCATTATGAGGCTTTGACGTTTACCAGCATGATGCAAGGAGAAGCAACCTACTAAGAATATCCCCATCAAGTGACAAGCATGAGAACCCACCATTACTGCATTTCCTCATTAATCATTCTATTGATATAAATAAGTCATTAAGCTATGCCTGGTATTTGCATATCAGACTTATTAGATAATTGAGATGTCAAATGTTGATGTAGACATATAATTAAGGCTCTTTAGTTGCTCTTTTTCACTCTTACTGGTATTCTTGAAAATAGAAAGAGATTTTCACATGGCAAAAGGTTAACTTAGCCTCCTTCCATGTGTTCCAAGAAATTCATGTCAGGAAAGCTGGGTGAAAATATATTATAACTCTGATCAAACCTTCCAGACAGTGGTAGCATGCGCTGTAAATCGAAACATTGCAGGGCTCATGCTTCAGGAAAGTGAAGTGAGCTCTGCAGGATGTTGCAAATCATAATTTGACAGCGCCTGAGATCTACATCCTCTGTGACCCTCACTTGCCACTTGGCATGGTGACACAGACACTTGCATTACTTTGGAGAAATCTAATAACATATTAAATGTGGTATGGGAAACTTTAGCAGTCATCAAACTGTAGCCTCCAGAATTACTGCAAGAGTGCAAAAGAAACAGCAAAATGACAGCAATATGTTTGATGACATATAAGTCTGAACCAATGTTGTGACTTTGTGTTGCCCTCTTGAAAGACCTATTTGTAGATTGTAGTAAATAAGAACAAAAAAAAAAAAAAAAAAAATGAACAAGGAGAGAGTGAGAGCAACATAATGACAGATTGGCTAGGGGCAGCAACAGCTTTGCTATATGAGAACAGATAAGAATAACCGCTGTAGCTATACATCATAACTCCCCACCCGTCCAACCCTCCTACACCATAAATCAGGTCTAAAGCAAAGGAGGTGGGACAAAAAGAGAGAAAGAGAGAGAATGAGGTGATAGCACTGTTTAGTGAAAGGGATAGGGAAAACATGAGAGTAAAGAACAGGGAAAGAAATGGAGAAGAGGTTAAAAGATGAACATGCCAAAGAAGAAGAAGAAAAGCAAAAGCCTGAAGGAAGCTTAAGGGCAGGGTGGGGTGCAGTGGAGAGGATCAAGAGGCTTCAGTCTCTTCTAGTCACGGGGGGCCCCAACAGTGGCACCATAAGCCAGTAAATCTCCTGGTGACTGTTGACATGTAAGATCCGAAAACACAGCTAGGAAGTCAGTGTGTAAGATGGCTGTGGGGCCAGTCAGCACACTATCCTACTGTACATGAGGATACATATGTCTTTGTACAGTAGAATTACACACAAATTCATACATAGATGTATTCAAATGTGTAACATTCAGCAGTATTATGTGCACAGGGGTGTTGTTATGTCTTCCTTTGTTTGAGTAAACCTACAAATTCTGCAGTGGAAAAGTCCTGCCTTTCAAAACGTGTACTTAATAATATTAAATTATTATTTTAATGTAGCAATAAAACTGTACTCAAGTAAACAAAGTACTACTGTGAAGAATGGTGCCTATCAGTGTTGAATTAGTGATGCATTACCACTTAGCTGGAACATATTGATGCATCAATATTGAAAATCCCCAAAATTAGAAATACATTGTTTTTCCCCAGATGGTGTAAAAACTTTGCAACTCCAGATTTTGAAATGAAATAATAAACATTCTAGGATGAAATTATCAAAATCTTAATGAAGGTCTTTAACCAAATTTGGGGAATTTTCATGCTTTTAAGTCAGTTGAAGCATAGACTTTCTAACAAAAAATAATATTTTTTTAAGCTCACAGTAAACAAGACTGAGATACAATTTTTTTTTTTCTGACAAAAGCAATATCTAACTCATAATAATCTGCAGAGAAATTATAATCAGATAAACTTGCAGTGAAGCAAACAGTACAATATTTACTTCATTTTCCTTTTTTGATTGGCTTGGTATCATTGCTCCCTCAGGGGAGCTGACTTTCCAGCCATGCCGCACCTCTGCAGTGGAAGACTGTGGGTTATCGGGCTATCTGAGATTGGGTTGGATTTCTGTGGAGCTGGGAGTGGGGTGACTGAGGGCTTTGAAAGGAGATCGCCCTGGAGCCTTTCCTCTCACATACACACCTGTCTACTAGGGATACCACTTTACGTCCAGGCCCTGCTCTGTCTGTGACTCTGGAGTCTGAAGTCTCCGAGGAAGTGCATTCCTCTCCCAGCTCTGAATGATCGCATAACACTCAACCCACCAGGGTCTATGAAAAGTATATTGTTGCTACTGAAAAGGCACAAAGACCCAATCAACTTATCAGAATATAGAGGCACTGATTTCTCTCTCTCTTGTCATCAGTTAATCAGTACATTTTGATTACTGCTGCTGTGAAATCCGAGACTGTCTTGTGCCCAGTTTTGGCAAACATACTCCGTCTTTCATGAAGAAATACTGTACCCTCCAAGTTCTATAGACATAGACATATTGCTCTAATGCTTCATCTCTGTGCATTTTCAGCAACTGAGAGTAAAAAGGAACAAAAACCTGCATCAGTCTGAACAAGTCTGATAGTAAGAGTTTGTTCTTATAGCCTGTGGCACACTGGGCCAATGCTTGATGGAAGAGGATATGTGTGAACTGTGTATCCACTTGTAAAAACAAGTATTTATTGCCTCAGTATTCCACTGTTTGAATGGCTGAAGGGAGTTTCTGACCTGGTCACTTGTGGAGTGGAGCGTTATTGCTTTTCCAATACAAATTCCCAGCAGACCGAGAGAATGACCCAAGCTGAATTACAATTTGTGTTTGAGGTCACTGGCACATGATGACTACACAGTTAGGTTTGTTCTCTTAAGTACTGGGACAGCATTTATCTGCAAATCACTATGATTAAGTAGACGATATAAGTTTAAAAATCAAAGTTGAGTTTTTTCAGCAAATATCTCTAGAATCCTTGTAGGGGAAAAAATTGACATAGACACTGTTTTAAGTTATTTCTATCAAATCCATCAAATAAACACATGATCTCCAATATATATGTCAAGATATAAAAGAATTTAAGCGACAAATTTGAGAGCGAAAGAAAATAAATGTTTCGTTCAGTAATCACTGCTACTTGATAAAAGTCAAATTTCAATTTGGAAAGATGTCCATTGCATTTCTGCAAACAGGCAGTAAGTTCAAAGACCATACCGGTGATTTTGCATGTTTAAGCTCAATAAGTGCTACATGCATGCATGGTACATTACTGACAACCATTTTCCAAAACACAAACCTGTAATGTTCAGGTGATACTCCAACCTTAAAATTCAACATGTTGCCTGTTAACATGTTTGTCTGGATTTAGAAGAGATTAATATTTTGAACAAATATTTTTATTTTTTTAATTTTTTGGCAAAAGCCTGGGACTATATTCCTTGGCAAGGCAAACATTTTCTTCAGTGCAGCTCTGTGTTGGACTAGTTGAGTAAAGCTATTTCTACAGAACATTTAATAGACATCTTGTTTGCTGTGATGGATGACACATCTCAAGCATGTTTCAAGTCTCTACAAGTTGATTTTTATAATGTACTAGAATGAACTGAAACCAATGGCTGTCCAGAAAGTAGGAAAAACAATTCTAATATTTATCGTTCCAGTAGTATGTTTTGGGAAATGGTTGTAAGTAATTTAACATGTATGTGAGTTATAAATAGTAGGTTTCTGTAGGTGTTCTGAATAGACAGATCTATACTGACTTCCTCCTAAGAGTTTAGAATTTAACTGCTGACCAGCAGATAAACACTGAGAATCCAGGCGTCAAACTGAATGTCCACTCCTGACCTCTTACTTGGCACACTTGTGATACAATTATGACACCACACTTCAGCTGTGCCCAGAAGACCACACACAGAATGTTACTGAAGTCAACTTGAGTTGAGTTGTGTAGCCCAATATTACAGGCAAAGTCTCAATAGGCTTTACAGGCCTATATCAGCCTAAACGGGACTTTAATTCCTAAAATAACTTAGCATGTAAGGGGAACAGGAATAAAAATAAGAGTCAATTGAAGGAGAGACTGTCTCTCATCAGATGACTGAGTGTGAAAAGAGAAAAAAGCAGAAAGTGACAGAAAATACATAATGAGAGTGTAGTAGATCTATTGAAAGCTATTGAAAGATGTCTAAAGATTTAATGGATATCCCAGTGAAATGAGGCTGATTAAACAAATCCAGTGCTGTTGCTGCTTCACAAACACCACTTTACCGGACTGAGATTGTATTGGATCAAAAGGAATGCAGGAGTGCAGCAGTTGGTCAATAAGTTATGTTTCAGTGCTGCATTGCTTCATGTCTGCTGTCTATGCTCATACATACTGATATTAGGCGTTAAGGATATCTTAATTATTTGGACAGTGTGTGTGCGTGAGTGTGTGTGTGTGTATGTGTGTGTGTGTGTGTGNGTGTGTGTGTGTGTGTGTGTGTGTGTGTGTGTGTGTGTGTGTGTGTGTGACTCACTTGTGAAGAAACATCAGTGCAGTGCGTGCAGTGGCAGGTTCTAAGGCTGTTAAGACTGTTAAGCAGCTGACTGACCATATCAGTGCATCTGAGAAGTATTTCCTAACCTGAGGCCACGCTTAAGCCAAGCTAACTTTCTTATCTGTGATACAGAATGAAGTAAAATGATGCAGTTTCATTTTCATTTAACTTCAATAAATCTACAAAAAAAAAAAAAAAAAAAAAAAAAAAAACCTGCTTCCAGCAGAGACCAATTTCAGTCAATAATCTTGGATGGAAATCTCTCATGACCATAGGCACAGAAAAGCTCACCTTCTAAGATTTATTAGCAGATTGGATGACCATCAGAGCGTTCTCTACCTGCACGTCCCTACATGTCCAGCATGATGCCACTTTCCCCTGTAGACACTGCTTCAGCTCTTCACTTCAGTGATCCACTGCTTGGCTTAACTTGATTATGTCTGTTTTTTGACCTTTTTCAGGATGTGAATGTGTAGCCTAAGTAAGTGTGTGTGTGTGTGTGTGTGTGTGTGTGTGTGTGTGTGTATGTGTGTGTGTGTGTGTGTGTGTGTGAATATATACTCCATCATGGCCTTGTGTTACATATTTATAAATATGTGTATTAACGCTGTTAGTTAAAAGTATGTTGTCATGTGAGCTGTTGTAATAATAATAATAATAATACTACTACTAATAATAATAATAATAATTTGTATAACACAATTCATGCACTGAATACAGCTCAGAGTGCTTTACATTAATAAATAAAAAAAATGAAAAGCCAAGAAAACCATGCAGACAGTCCTATCTGTTACATGTGAACAGGCAGAAACAAAGCCATTCATTCATTCAGCCATTCTTCAGGTGAAGAAATGATTTATATCCCAGCATGCACTGCTGCACCTGGTTTAACTGAGTTGGCTGGAAGCTTCAACAAAGTAGGATCACAACCAGAAAAAGGAAAACTGAGCTAATTGAAGCTCTTATGTTCCTTCTTGCAATGTAGACATCGCTTCAGTCAGATGAATAGGTGATACATGTATATAAAATATATTCAAATTTGATTTATAGGTAAATAATTATTAATTATAACATTGTTGTACAATGTATAGATCAAGAATGAACTGGCTGTGCAATCTGTCAAATCACCAACTGTCTGGGGAAAGAGCTAATTGATAGGCTTCTCTCCAGGCTAATAAAAGGCTTTACTTTAGTGACAAAAAGACAGTAATTTGGGGAAGAAAGACACATCCTCTTAGTCCCTTCTTCTCAATGGCCCTGATGATGGGATTATTACTAACATGATCCTCAATCAGCATAATTATAGACTAAGCTTTCCCTGCTGCATTGATTGAATTTCCAAAGCTTGTTTTGCATTTCACAGCTGAGGTTAAAATAGCAAAGTGCAGGCCACCTGTTTTGTTTTATTGCTTTGCATTTGCTATATTTGTAATGTAGTTCAAGTAAAGCTGAGTTAGAGGTGACAAGCCTCAAAACAAATGTGGATAACAGAAGTCATACATTATACTGCACTATAAATCACCAAGCCAAATGATACATATGATAAGAACATGTACACAGATACTTTAATATGAGAAAACCATAAGGCGGTCATATTATACATGCAACCTGTGGATATTAATGACATTTCAAAAGTAAGGCTCATATGACAGCTGACCAACAATAAATATAATATAAATACAGAGTTACTGAAATTTAAACCCTATGAGACTAGCATCCAAGTAAAAGAAAAAAGAATGGATTTAATTGAAAAAGGACCCTATCTGATGTTGATGTGTAAAAAACATAATCTCTTCATTTGAATCCCTCAACTAAATGAACTATGCAGACACTTACTGAATTCTTACAATCATAATGTTCCTTAAACACACAAAAAATCCCAATGTTTTCTTTTGCACTGACTGAAATATTTTACCCACTTGTAGACAGTAAGAGTTATGGTTTGCGTGAGATTGATTGCAATATGAAAGCATAAACTAAATATCTTATCGCACATGCTGTTTCACATTTGGCTTCACAGTGTCACTTTAAACACATGACAAAAAGGGACCATCAAAAGCTCTGAAAAGTACCCTGAAGGAAAAGAACCCTATTGTTCATTAACAATAAAGGTTAGAGCATCTGGTAGTTCCACCTCTTTCACTTTTACAAACCCACAGTCAGTGTGGCTTAAGCCCCCTTTGACCTCACTCCTTAAAACCTTCTACCCCTTCCAGTGGGGTGAAAATAGATGGGGGCTCTATACTGTGTGTCAGTCATGGCCAAATGTCTTAAGTCTTTGTGATGCAAACATCTAGGAGAGTGACAGAGAGCAGGAAGCTTCAATTTTAAGAAGCCATTAAAGGATAGATAAAGTCTCAAGGAAAGCCTTCAGGCAAGTGAATCCTCAATAACAGGTCCTCTTTGGTGTCATAGCGCACAAGTATGAAATATTAAAAAATTCTTACCGTTGTCTTCAACCATGAAGTAGAAGATATCACTTGTAGCATTGCTCCCATCCAACAGCACATAACAGATCTTCATCTCATCAATATCAGCTGATTGTAAGACAAACAAAGAGATGGCATTAGGTGAAATCTTTTGGTGGGGTATTGTGACAGTTAGGTCACATCTTAAAAGTTTTAGTTACAGCCTGTCAAGCTGCTATTTAGATGATGTAAATGACAGTGGAAATATAAAGCATAATTTTGCAAACATCAAGATGACAATTACTATTAAACTCACAGTAATAGATTTTAATGGGTTCTTACTTTGTGTGAAGGTCTTGATGCTGTCATTGCCCAAGGCAGTGTTCATGATGAAGCCATGTAGAGGAGCTTCAGACACACTGTACTTCAGGGCCTTCCGGGGACTGTCACGGTCTTCAGATCTAAGGGACTTGCTGGTGATCACAAAGCCCAGGTGGCCTGTGTGCAGGACCTTAAGTGAGGCAGCAGCCTTATTGACGACAATTTGAGGTACACCATTGTCCACTGTGTTGATATGAATGGTCATCATCTGGGGCTTGCCTGTCTCGTACACAGTGTCAGGGAAGATGTAAAAATCAATGTGTGTGCCATCTGTGACAGTGAAGGAGAAAGTGTCCTCATTGCTCTCAGTTCCATCATGCTTATAGCTGATAAGGTTGTCATTCAGGTCTTGCTTGGTAAAGCTTGTGATTGGTTGGGTATTGTTGAAAAGCAGCTGGCCATGCACTGGCACCTGGGTAACTATGAAGCGCAGCAGGTTGTCTGGTGTGTCCCGATCCTCAGCTGTCAGTTCAAATGGTGTAATGAGCTTACTTTCTCCCTCGTCCACAATCAGTTTGTGTATTGTCAAGACAGGTTTCTTATTGTCTACATCAGTGATGGACACTCTGAAGTTACGGAAGACAGGATTGTAGCCATCTGTTACCTCAAACTCAAAACTGTCCATTTTCATCTCATCATCAGAGGTATGAATATAGTAGATCTTGTTGCCAGCTAGCTGCAGCTGGGTGAAAGTTGAAATGGGAACACCTGGATAGTCTGTGCTCTCTAGATGGCCTCTGCTAGGGGCTCGTGTGATACTAAAGCTGAGGTATTCATCAGGACTGTTGATGTCAGTGGTACTGAGAAGGTCAGTAGTGAGAGTGACCTTTCCTCCTTCTTTGAGAGTAACACCTTTGTTAATAATATCTGGAAAGACCATGTCAATACTTCCAATGTTAATGTAAAAGTAACGGTCAATAAGGGGATTGATACTATCTGTGACATCAAATTTTAGAAGATCACGAATTCCCTCTTGGCCTGTATGTACATACTGAATGAGCTGTTTGTCAATTTCATCCTGGGTGAAGTTCATTCCAAGGGTGATATTACCTATCACATCACCAAACTTGGTAATACGCTGAAGATAGCCCTGGCCTGGACCATAACGCACAACATATGTTAGCTCTTTGTCTTCAGAGTCAAGATCTGTGGCCTTCAAAATTTTGCTGCTGATTACTTTTGTCTCTCCAATCTCAACTTCAAGACCATCATTTATCGCCATTCTTGGTGTCTCATCATCAACAGGAATGACCATGATAAGTACAGTTTTTTCCACTTTGTGTTTCCCATCTGAGAGCCTGATTTCAAAGCTGTCCTCTTTAGTTTCAGAGTCATCATGCTCATACACAATGTTGGATGCCTCTTTGATTTGTTCCAAGTTGAATGTTTCCACAGGAATAGAGCCAGTGCTGAGCTGCTGAACTACAGTGCCATGTTTGGGGTTTTTTATTATCTCAAAATACAACTCATCCCCGGGGATATCAGCATCAGCTGCATTCAGGATTGGTGTGTCAATGACCAGACTCATGCCCTCCATTACCAAAAACTCACGGATGAAAATCTCAGGCTTTTCGTCATTTGCTGGAATGATGACTATGGGGAAGAAGTGGCGCTCAGAGAAGTTAATACCATCTGTGCAGCGGAAGGTGAAACGGTCTTCCACAGGTTCAACTCCTTTGTGGATGCTTTGGACATAGTAGATATGACCCAGAGTGACGTCTTTAATGTTAAAGGCAGTGATGGCTGTCCCTGTCCTTGATTTTTCAGAGCCTGTGGCTGGGGAGATATTTTCCACATAGCCAGATGTTGGTTG
Source organism: Lucifuga dentata (assembly GCA_014773175.1). Classification (NCBI taxonomy): domain Eukaryota; kingdom Metazoa; phylum Chordata; class Actinopteri; order Ophidiiformes; family Bythitidae; genus Lucifuga; species Lucifuga dentata. The sequence continues at coordinate 139,187 of VXCM01001863.1, forward strand.
GACAATGATGGTACACAGGATATCTTCGTTGTTAGTGTCAATATCTTCAGCTTGGATGTGGTTCAGAGTAATAACATTCTTCTCCCCTTCCACTACAATAAACTGCACTCCAACACTGACAATAGGTGGGACACTGTCAACAGGAAGAATAGTCACATGAACTCTTACACCTTGGACCTTATTGCCCCCGATGACCCACTGATCTGACATATCAGACAGGGTAAGGTTGAAAGAGTCATTTTCTTTGACCGAGCCAATTTCACCAGACGTGTGAGCATACACTACCACCCCATTAATGATGTCTGCCTGGGTGAATTTCTCAGCAGGGGCACCATTGACAAGGATTTCACCCAGCTTGGGAGGCTCTTCCACAATAAAAGTGAGCATGAGATCATCTGTGTCTTCATCTCGGCCCTGAATGACATTGCTTGTAATCTCTGTCGCCCCGTTCTCCAGTACATCAATAGAGGCTCCAAGCAGGCCTTCTGGGAGCATAATAGTAGGGGTCTCATCATCAACTGGCTCAATGGTAATCTTAATGACGATAGGCACCTCATGGAAACCATCACTGACATCCAACTTGATGACATCACTGATCGATTCCTCTCCACTGTGGATGTAAGTTAGACGTCCATTTGCTATGTCCTCAAGCACAAACGTCTCGCCGTTTGACATGTCAATCCCCAAATACTGTAGCTGCCCGTACCGAGGAATCTTGGTCACAGTGAAGATGATATTGTCATCATCTGTATCTGTGTCTGTGGCATGCAGCTCTTTCTTAGTGATGATATATGTACTCCTTTCATTAATAGTGAACCCTGTGTTGATAATAACTGGAGGCTTGTTGTCAACTGGCTGTAAGAAAATGGTGAATAGTCCATCTGCTGAGTTGCCAGCAGTGTCTTCCACGATGAATGTGAACTGAGCAACTTTTGGAGTGATGCCAAGCTCCTGGTCTGGAGGCTTGTAAGCGACTTTGTGGTGATTGACCTGGGCCTGTGTGAATTCTGTAATTACAGTGTCAGGGCTGTCAGTCAGTACAATTTCACCCAGGGGGGCTGGGTTGTTCTCATCTGTGTCAGTTGGGGGCTTAGTGATGGTATACTTCAGGTCCCTGTCATCTGAATCTAGATCAGTATAACACAAAAATTTCTTCTTGAAATACGTCAGCTCATACTCTTGGACTGTCATGTGAAGGGTGGTGCCTGGATAAAGCTCAGGAGCAAGATCATCAGCAGGCTGGATTTTGATGGTGAACATATGTTCGCCTGATTGATTAGGAGGGTCATTGTCATCTTGGACCCTAAACACAAACTGATCAATTACAGTGATGGTGCTATGGGGGCCAATATGATGATAAAACAGTTTTCCATCAAGAATATCTTGCTGAAACCATTCAGTCACCACCTGCTCAAACATCTCATCTGTCTCACTGAACTTCCAGAGAGAGGGGTTAGAGGGTGGCTCCACTTGCCTTAGTAGTAGCTCCCCCAGGGTGGAGTAGGGAGCTTCCAGGATAAACTTAATGGTGGAGTCTTCAGAATCAATATCTGTAGCACTCAGAATGAAGGGAGAGATCTGCATGACTTCATTCTTGAACAATACCAGGCCAGTGTTAGCATTAATAATCGGGGGTTCATCATCAGTGGGAGCAATAGTGATAGGGAACAAAAACTCCACTTCATTACTGCCATCAGTCATTCTGAAAATAATGTTGTCACTATATGTGTCACTGCTATCATGCTGATACACAACAAGACCAGCATCCAGATCAGCAGGTGTAAAGAATTTCCTGCGATTGCCAAGCACAGTCAGTTCTCCATGTTTTAAGCCATCAATAACAGTGATTCTCACATCTTCTAGGTTATCCTCATCACTAATCTCTAAATTCTGGGAGCTTGAGAGAGCTCGGGACTGCCCTTCAAACAAAAGCTGCCCTGTATTTTTGGTTGCTACAGGAGCCAAGGTATTCATAGGCTTAACAACAATCATAAAAGCAAAAGTATCAGACACAGCACCATCAGTGTCTACAATTTCAAACTCTAGCTGGAAAATCCTCTCTACATCTGAGTCCTCTGAGGGGGGCTTGTAGGCTATTTTAAGATCTTTAATGTCTCTCTGATAGAAGGAGGTGATGGGCAGGTTCTGATCATCTGTGCTGATTATGTAGCCCTGCTGATGGTCCATGGGTGAAGTTATGTTGAAGATTAAATCATCTGGGTTAGATTCAACATCTTCAGCTGCCAGCATATCACTTGTAATAGCTGTCATCACAAACTGATCAACCTCCATCATCATCATGGCTACAAAACTGGGTTTTGGAGCAGTGTTCTCTGCACCCTCTTTGATTCTAACCATCATTTGGAAATGTTCTTGCATTATGGTGCTGCCATCATTATCCTGCAGCTCTAGTATCATTGGAATATAGTCTCTGTTAGGTGACTTGGTTTTAGCAGTGTGCTTGTAGCGAATGCCTTGTTTCACAAACTCATCACAGTCAATCATTTGACCATTGGTGGGATTATTCAAAAGAGTGCCATACCTGGGAAGACCTCCAGCGCCTACCAGAGAGGTGATTTTACACTGTGTTACACCGTCTTCATAGGAAAATTCCAGCCCCTTTTTATCAATAGGATTGCTGTCACCATTAAGCTTTTCTACAGTAAGAGGCATATTCCTGGTGAGGATCTCAAGTTGTTGGAATATCACTTCTACTTCCAGCATGAAAGGGATGATGACTGTTTCCGTGTAGGAGTCATAACGAAGCTGCAACTTTACACGATCCTTGCTTGGACTCCGAGATCCAAAGTGAGTATATTTCACTTCATCTGCTTGAAAAGAACAGGGGAACTTTTTAGGGGTCAGCATCCCAGGCTTCTGGGCTAGTGGGTCATTGTCCAGAACTGTGATGTGACAGCGGTCACCAGGCTGCACTTCTGTTACCAGGTCATTTACAGGGTCCAGATAAACAGACCTCCCAAAGGGTACTCTGATACCATTGTTAGCGATGATGATGCTGTCTTCGTCAAGTCCAGGTCTATGGTGATAGAGTTTAGCTGGGTAAAAAGGATCTGCATCCACTGAGGAAAAACAAAATCCGAGAACAATTGTAGCAAAGAGGCATCTCAAAATTGCCTGTGTTTTACAAAGTTGGGAACTTTGCAGACAACCAGCCATATCCACTGCTAGTTGCCCTGCAATTTATTTCACACGTCAGCAATTATATGCAGATTCCTCTCCCAAGTGGGAGAGAAAAAATGTAAAAAAAAAAAAAAAAAAAAAACAAGAAAGAAAAAAAACCATAAACTGTTGGGGCCTTGGAGACTATCCTCTCTGTTCTCCCTCAGTTTCTGTGTGGCCACACAGAGACACAAGTGCAGTGAATGCTGCAGAGCTGTGCAGGTAATAATGAAACAGTAGACAGTGACAGGCAAGACTCCTCCTTCTGTCAGTGCAGGGAGGAGCCTCCTGCCCCCATGGCTAATTTAAGAAAGACCATTGGACAGCCTGTGAAAGCGCTCCCCCAAACAACACACTCTCCTCTCACATAAAGTAAAAAGTGGGAAATAACATACTGCTTTCCTCTTATATAATAGAATGTTTCTTATCACCTACATTTTCATGAATTGCAGTAAATATAATTCAGTTTTAACAAGTATTAATTAAATAGTATTTGTTTTATTATAGATGTAACAATATACTTTAGTAATGTCTGTCACTGTAAAATGTATTTATGAATAAAGTGAATAAATTATGGGAAGTTATCTCAAGGTATATTTTGGAAACCATAGTACACTTAAGAATTTGATTGTACAGGAATTTAGTGTTTTAATTTTTATGGCGAACATGTCACCAGTGCCCTCTAATGGGTATGTGAATAAACAAAGTGTTTTTGACCAAAATTTAATTGGAATACATAAAACAACATTTCTGCTTCTGGGTATTAAACACTTTGCTCAGTTATCAAATTGAATATTAATCTTGTAATTTTATAAATAGCATAGCCAATGATTTAAAAGTCACTTTGAAGTCAGCTATATGCTCAGATTGTATCACCACTGACCTGTGTGGTAATTCCACACACACACTGCTTCAGAGGGCAAGTAAAGGGGGCCTTTAAAGAGGGCTGGGAATGATGTGAATGAACCAAACAACCCCTTATCAAAAGTCCCTTTCAAAGACAAAGCTGACATCCCAGCACTCCTTCACAGATTAACCCTGTGACCAAGGGAATCCTATGGGACGTTTTGCGTTCTCCACAACCTCAATATCTCAGTAAATCAGGCAATGTTTCACTGAATTACAATGGAATATTTAGATTGGTGTATATTTCATAGAAATTAGATTTTATGTATATTTCATATTTCAAATTAAAAAAGAAATTATTTCACTACCAACAAAATGAAATAATGCAAGAACATACATGACACATACATGACATCTGTCTGAAAAAATAATAAAACAAATTTTGTTTTGTTCACGAGGCAGAGCACTACTGATGTCGCATCATTGGGACATCTTGACACCAAAAGCTTTTGTTCCTATACTGAAAGACCAGAACCTGCTGGCATCTAGCCGGACAGGTGAATACACACACACTGTTCTCACTCAGAAAAAAAGAAAAAAAAAGAAAGAAACATAGGCCAATATAATGCCCAAATATCAATTTGTTAAATTTATGCTCAAAATTATCTAAATAATAAGAAATGACATTTATATTGCGTATTAATATATACAATTATAATGATAATTGTTTCCACCAACTCCACATATTTCACTGGCAATAAGTTAATCACTTAATATAAGCGCTAAATGTACAAAGATAGAAACATCTCCCCTATTCTTAAAGGGTTTAACAGACACTGACATATGTGATGCAGGACGATCATTTTAGTCTATAAGTATTTTTTATTTTGCCAAATTGCTTTATAAAAAATGAATATTTTCCAAATGAAACCACAAGATTTATTTTAGTTTGGACAGGTGAAATATACTGTATACTGTATATGGAGGCTCCTTCTACAGTCATTGTAGCACAGCACTGAATGCAGAAATCAAGCAGTCATCGGATGCCATGAGGATGTGAAAATGTGTACTCAATGTGGTGCAGAAGGTCATGTTAAGATAAAAATACCTAGAGCCTTTTATGGATCATCATTTGAGTTCAGCATCAGACTTGATGAAGCAATCCATGTAAACTGCTCAGACATTTTCATATAGTTCTTTCTAATGTGGTACTGTAAATATTGCATTCTGCATATTTTGAAGTTTTTCTCAGTCACACACTAAATAGTCATTACTGTACTGCAGGAAAAGCAGCACACATAAATTGTCATGCATATCCGATTTCTTTTTCTTCTTTAAGGAAATAAATATGGCTCTAAATTCATTGAGTTAATTGCGATGAAAAGTGCTCATGAACAATAAATCTCTCTAATGCATACAGTAAGTATATGCATAATGTGGGAATATATTTATAAGGATGTCTTCAAGCAATATACACACTGTACCTTAAATAACCCAACAAAATATAAAATATTGTCTGTTCACTTAAAATGATCATTCTTTTAGAACACCATTGTAAGGCACTCAGAAACTTTCCTGTCAGGGTGGGCTGAATAGCTGGAATGCCTGATGCTTGCCAGCATTTCGTATCACAGATTTCATTGCATCCCCTAAATAAATTTTGCCCTCCTCACTCGGCCAGCCAGGAATAAAAAGGGGGCACACACCACAGGATGTAACTATAGAAGAAAACACACCAAGCTTTTTATATGCTGTTACTTTTGGATTTCATTCACTTTGCTCACATGATGAAAAAAAATGCACAGGAGAATATATTTGTATAAAAAAAAAAGAGAAACACTTCTGTTCATTGTGTGGATTCAGAATCTCTTTAAATAAGATGCTAATATTGATCTGAGGGCCATGCAACATGGCTCCAGCTATAGGAGATTGATAGGAATAGGAAAACAACTATAGTAAATGCTGCTGTTCTCCAGCAACGATAATTAGTAAGTCATTAGCGTGTCTTTATCTAACTTAGTTGCATCCATCTACCCAGACTTGCTTTTAATGAGCGTCTGAGGTAAACTGAGATAGAGGAGCTGGGTCAAGGCCAGGCTCTGCTACCCAGAATCAACTCTTCATCAAGGGAGCAGCTCATGCTGACAGCAGGCCTTAATGACCTCATGATAGATGGAGAACAAAGCCTAAGAGGATTGCATCCTTAACCCCAGCTCCCACATAAGAAAAAAAAAAAAAACTGGATTTCTTTACTTTCCCCCTTGTGCAGCTGTTCCATCTCTCAAGGTGAAGCCACATTCATATAAACTTCTCCATCATGTTTGTTCTGCTCTTTATGACAGATGCTAATCCAAAGAAACATGTTTTCCTTAAGTAACACAGAATGGTCTTAAACGTGCATTACTCAATATTTTTTAATTACAATAAATGGTTAATGGTGGTAACTGGGTAATTCAACTCTGCACTGCTATGTAGCTTTTAATTATTATTTTTTAAATTTAGATTTTTGTCTGGCTAGTGAACAAGTTAACAAGCTAAAGATGTGGACATTTTTGACTGAACTTGGTGGAGACAAAAAGAGCTTAAAAGAGTGAAAAACTGACATTTATCTGGTTGACAGAAACACAACTCCAGTGGGCCGCTAAATCTGTTTTTGCTGAATGTGTTGTAGGCAACTATAGCTAACAAATTAGCCATTAACAATATTATAAGGTGATATGTCAGGACTGTGTGTTATTTGAGAATTATTTGGAGTTCTTCTGCCTCCTGTTGGCCTAAAGTCAATTAATGCAGCTTTAAGTAAACATAAAAAAGACCCGTTTGTCATAATATGTCATGTTTATAGCACATATATTGTCTTCTTTCTTTGTCTGAAACTACCTAAATTAAATGCAAAACTCAGGAACAAGTGACAATTGTCACAACTGTGGATCAGGCAGATTCTATACAAATACATCAGGCAGTAAATATACCTAATTTTAAATTTTATTATGATATAAAATGACTGTAATTATATCACATATGTCTCAGAAAAGATTATTGTAAAAATAGGTTAGGAGGTATGATGTAAATGACTCAAATCGTTAGAAAATACCACAGTGAAAAAAAAAAGTCTAACTATTTTGGTGATCATTCTTCACATTCTTAGCTTGTCCATGGCTCTTAAACATCTTAGCATGGCTCCATTCCTCCTACTGTATTACTGATAAATGACTTTATCTAGCTGTGCAGAGATGTAAGTCACTAAAGAGCTACTAAACCTCTTCTCTAGCACTGATCTCAGGAATGTCACACCTGGTTTTGTAATTTTACCATTAGATTTTTGTAATTACATTTAATCGGAGTTAAGATCAGGGTTCTCTCTGCAGAATGCAGCTGCCGGGCTTTTAACACATTAAAAAAAAATCACATTATTTCTGTTTTAGCCTCTCTTTACTTTACCTGTCAATTCACACACAGATCACATTAAAAGCATTTCGTCAGTTGTTCCTGTCTGCTTTGCTGAACAGTCTGAGATTATCAGGAGTCTTGTTGTTCCTAACTCCTTGTTGTTCCTAACTCCTGGTTCAAAACTTAGGCCTGTTTATGCAAGCTTGTGGATGTGACAGTGTGCAAGCAAAAAAATGTGACATACCTGCAGCCAAACCAGCTGGCTGTGGAGGACGAGGATCACACATGAGGTTGTACACCACTCCAAAGTTGAAAAAATGCTAAATGTGGCGCCTTCAGCAATGATTGACCTAGCAAAGAGATGAGGAGGAAGGGGGAAAAAGGAAGAGAGACAGAAAAACAAACAATGACAAATAACTTGAGTGATTGGCAGAGGAAGCAAGTACCAGCACAGTTCATGATCCGAGGGATATTTCTATCTCATGAAACTGAAGTTAAAAAAAATATGTGATTGATATGTGAAGGTTGGAAAGAAGATCAAACCAAGAAGTGGGAATCCTGGCAGGGATAAAGAGTCTTCCCACACTGCAGTGGTCATCCTGAAGCACAGAGGAAACGCAAGAGTGAAGCACGAGAACCATGAATGCCAAGACTTGCAGACAGTCTGTTTCAGAGTTGCCTATGTCCGTGCTGAGCATGCACCTGGTGACCGGGCTTTTGTGGTCTGGAATTCCCTGCCTGGGGATGTAACCTTTACAGATTCAGTAAAATCACTTCTTAAAAGGTATTTTTACTGAACATATGTTTCCTTAAGGTGTTGTTTTACTATGCCAGTAAAAGAAATGCTAGGTCATTTAAAAAAATGTTTTTGAATTTTTATTTTTTATTTATTGTTTTAATTTGTCTTATTTTACTTGTGGTTAGTTTTACACTTTTGTCTTCTTTTTGTTGACTTTCATCTTTTGTTTTAGTCTTGAAATGTTTAACCTTTATACTTACCATTGTGAAGGACCTTGTAAATTTCACTTGACAGATGATATATTGAAAGAGTTTAATACTAATTTGTATTAGTCTTACGTGATCAATTAAACATGTTAGTCCATCTCACTGAGGAGCTTGGCACATATTTTATTACAAAGATCCAGATGTAGCTCTGTCAGATTCTTTGGAAACAACAAGGTCTTGCACTCTGCTCGCCCTTGATAACCTTCTTGTCCCCTTAGAATAACCTAAAAGACTGTCCCTACATTCTCTCACGCTACATGGTAGCATTCTAATCATCCGGCTTGTTGTAAATATACACAGCGTATAAATAGAGGATACTGAGACCTAAGACATTGGGATCCAGTTCCAGGGGTGTGAGGAGGAAGAGGTTTGTGTTCTGCTGCACTGGGTATTTGGTGCAGGTGTCCATGACTGCGGTCAGATTTGAAGGGTCTGGGCACAAATTTTAGAAATGCTCTTGCCACCACTGCTACACCTCAGGCTCAGGGCAGCATTTCATCTACTTAATAGTGGATTAAAGCATCCTGCCGGTGGATTGATATAGGCTAGTGCTATTACTTGTCCCAAAGAAGAGTAGAAGACCATGGAAACAGGCTGGATATAGCAGCTGGATCAGAACCAAACACTGGGCAGCACTTTACCTCATATGGAAAAATTTTTTAAAAAGTTTTAAAATATTATAGTTATGATTCATATAATTACAGAACAGTTAATTGTGGATCAAATAGTGGATTATGATAAATTATAAATAAACAAAATAAATTGTTTCCGGTATGCTTACAAATACTGTTAAAAGTACAATCAGTAAAACATTTAGCTGAAGTGAGTTTTAATTTTAAAAACTGCTGTGAAAAATTTTATCCGCTCAGGTTAAACTGCTTAGGCCGGGTGAACATCTCTCTCTTGATTTGCTGGAAACAAAGAAAAAATTTGTCCTGTTCCACTGTGGTGTCCTGCAGTAACATGCTTTTTTCACTTGTAACTTCTGCTTTGGCCAAGTTTATGTAGCTTTTGCCATGACCTTTGACCTCTATAGAGAAACACCTGTTTGAGGGAAAGGATACCTGACATAATCTTCCGCCTCATCTATTAATATGATTTACACTTTGCCATTAAGCATCTCTATGCCTCTTCGGATGACGTGACAGCAGTCACAAGGCTTTGGATTTATATTCATTAGTTGTCAAAATACTGTATATATCTAATGATCTTTCTCTGGTGATGACCTATTTACTCTTTTCAAAACTGCTGATTCATTCAGTTGGTTTTTAGAGCCTATTGATGTATTGCACTTGAACAACCATTAAAAGCAGTTGAGTGTTTCAAAGACATATTTTGTTCTCACAGCCCCATGCATATGGGTTGCTATCTCACATTTGACCTGAGCTAATCTAAACTTCATCCAATATAAGGGAGTTTAGTTTTGGACCAGTAATGTGACTACTGAGAACACACTCAAGTTGCAGGTAAAGCTTCACATACATCTCAGACTATGGCTATGTTGAGTTGATCCATAGAGATAGATAGGGATCTGTGGAGATCAGTTAGTCACTATAGAAAAACCTGACTGCTGAAAGCCTGGGCATTCCAAGGGGGATTTAGAAGTGTGGAAGAAAATATTCAACTGAATCCCATGCAGGGATGTTTAAATCTGCCACTGTTGAGGTAAAACATTAAGGTTTTCTTTGAATTTTTTTCACTGAGAGGATACAATTAGGTTGTTTGTATAGTGGAAACCACTTTTAAGATTTACGTTGTGCTAAATACAGACTTCTTTTTGTTTTTTTCTATTTTTAATCAAAATTTCAGCCCAATCTTCCAGTTATTGTCACATTATTGTTAACTAAAAGCTGGCATTAAAAACTTGTCTTGTATCATCACGAATCACAAAATACACAAAATTCTGTGTATTTTGTGATGTGATAAATGTTTTTTATTGGAGTTATTGACATTTCAAGTGGTGTGTATGAAAACAGAAGGGGAAACTAGTATACTGGAATGGTAAAATGCATAAGACCTGACGGTTTGAAAACTTGAAGCTTCAGTACAATGCAGAGGGAGGGTTTTCACAGCAACCAATATGCATGTTTATAACTGGGTTGTAAATAATCTAAACATCAGATAAGATTCAATGGAAATACAGTATGTAAAACAGAAGACAATAAAAAAAAAAAAAAAAAANAAAAAAAAAAAAAAAAAAAGCAAAAATGTTAGTTACACTTATTTCAATAGATCAGTGGTGATACTGAACCTATACTATAAAGTGTGTATAAAATGTGAAAGTTTTAAGTTCGGCTAATGTCAGGGTTCAATTTAGAAACCAGCAAATGTCTAATATCTGCTTTTTTTCACTTGAATTAGATCATTATTGTTGGACTGTTCTCATTAGCTGTTGCCTTGTAGTCATTTACATTAATACTAATATTGCAATATACTGTGGGATACACTGATCAGCCTTGATGCTGAGATTTCTTAAAAGTGCATCATTCTTTCCACATACATGTTTCAAAATTGAATATGTTCACACACCCAGTCACACATCAAAGGAAACTAAAGATTTAACAATTTGGAAACCTGTATTTAACATCAGCTGAAATTCCACTGGGTAGTGGTTCACTTTAAAGTGTATGTGAATGATGAGAGACAGAGATGTAATAAAGCTGTGGTGTGACTCTAAAAGTCTGACACTGGCTGGAGAATGTGGAATTGATGCAGGAGGTGATACCAGCATGTGAATGTCGGTCTGTCAACAGGCCTACTGATCACAGCAGCCCTGCCAACTCCAGAAAGCCAGTACAGGAATGTTTAAAATGACTAGATAGTACAACAGGAGAGGAAACTATCCTACAACTGTGTGCTTCATGGTGTTTTAGATTGTGTTGGGCTTGCAGACCAACGCAGGAGCCAGAGGTCTTGGCACAAAAAAGCAATAAAAGCAGTTTAATCTTTGTAGTACGACATATTTTCTGTTCAGTTGCACTCAGAAATTTTACTTTTTTTCTTGCTTTCTTTTTTTGTTTTTTTTTTTAAACAGGTTGTTGTTTTTAGCTTTAAATGAGAATGCTCTTATTTTACTCAAAATTTGTTACACTCCCAATCTATAAAAAGTTTTCAGCATCCTTCAGACCCCATCACCTCAACATGGCTGATATTAATGGGCTGTATTCCTTCAGAACCATCCATTCTCTATTCCCACTTTTCCTGTGCAGGGTCATGCATGGCTGAAGCCTAGCTAGTATCCATTCAACAAGCGGCAGGGTACACCCTGGACAACTAGCTAGTCTCCGTCACAGGGCTGACAAACAGGTAGAGAGAGGACAGGGAATTTAGAGTTTACATTTCACTGAGTCTACATTTGGACTGCGGGAGGAAACAGAGCAGACATACTGTAGGCAGAACATGCATTTTAGATTTGGAACAGCAGAGGGTAAAGTGTCAAAAAAAAAAGGTAACTAGGTACAGGACAGGTACTAAGGAATGTGAGGATGTCACCTTGCACAAGCAACCCACTCAGAGTCCAGATGGTGTGTGTGTGTGTATGTGTGTGTGTGTGTGTGTAGTGATTGATGCTAGTGTCTGCTGACATGTTTGCTGAGTGCTAACTCTGTATCTCTGCTCTCTACAAATTGTTTTCACCACACTACCTCTCCACCGTCCTTTGTTGAGAGACCGGTGGTTAAAGAAGTGAGACATTTACTACTAAATCAGGCTCTATAAATGTTTTGCAGGCCATTCTGTAGCCAACTGCCAAAGCATGCCATGGACTGAAGTACAAAGGTAGAATCTAGAAAATGTGACACTGTTGTTGTAAAATGTCCAGAGTGTAAATACTTAAGGTCAAAGGGTAGTTTACTTAGCCAAGTCTTAAAATAAAAGGATGGAGATGATCAGGGCATTAGGGAAAGTGAGACAGAGAAGACTTTACATAGACCGCCTGCTTTCATCTTGCTTCCAGCGACTTGAGTTACTATCTCTTAAATCTTGACAAATTGACATGCTTGAACATATAATAAAAGTTGGGTTTACATAGGAGAAAGAAAGCTTTTCGTTATGGTGTCCTTAAACCCAGCCTATAAGCATTTTTTATTTCTTCAATGTTACTACAAAAGCTTGTTTCCCAGGTTTTGTCTGCATTTGCATTTGTTCTTTCCTGTTGAAATGTATCCTGGTGCTGCACATTCTGCTTCGACTTGCTCAATGACTGAAAGAATGCGAGCCGGTTGACTCTGACATTGAGGCCACATCATTCTCTTAGCAGTCACTGTGTACCCTTTAATTAGGATTGTCTGACCCATGACCTTTGGAAAGAGCTTCAACCCAGGAACCTCTGTGGGTCAGGGAAGCAGAGCAGGAAGAGGACACACCCAATGATTTTAGCAAGGAGGCATGGCACAGGAAGCTGATATTCAAGTTGAACTTCAGACACGGGGAAGAGTTTAATTTATGGAAATATTTCGGAAAGGTTTGTCAGCACACCTGTATAATGACCTATTTGCTGTATGTGAAATGCTATGACATTGCACTGGTTTAAGCTCAAAGGCGATCAGGTTGACCTTATTTATCACTGCTTCTGCTTCTTTAACAAAAATTAATATGACCTCATAAAAGGCTCAGGTTCGAAACAAACTTACCTAAACTGTTTGGCAACAAGTCAGGTTGTCTCCTTTAGTGCACAGTTTCTAACATGTTGACAGGATGTTAAAAACAATGGCATCCACAGGGGTCAAAAAGTCATACACCACATATTCATTCATTACAATTTATCCCATAACTGTCATTTTATGATTGGCATAACTAGTAAATGTTTTTTTACTTATACACTGAAGCTTTACCAAGTGAAACATAACCCTCTTTTCACCTAGACATCTTTCACAGGAAGTCCTGGGCTCCAGGGATGCTGGAATACACCATTGAACTTTAAGGGTGTCATGAGCCCAGCTCAATGAAACACCAGTTATTAAGAGGGTGTGAACCTGATTACTCTGGACACCTGTCTGCACTCAAATACTCAACTGTAGACTTGGGAAGTGAATCAGTTCATCAGGTGACTCTATCCAGTGAACTGGCTCGCAGCCGCGAAGTTTCTGTGTTTTTACCTAGAAATTAAAGAAATTCAGTAAATTGATATTGCTTTTCTTTCACAGCGCCCCTGCCCCCAAAGTAAACCATCACAATCAATCATTAGTAATGAAAATAATGTTTTGTTATCTGGTAGAAATCTACAGCAGGTGTAGCCACTGCTTGTTGACATGGATCGTCTGCTGAGGGCTCCCTAGACTAAACATAGGTTGACAACAAGGCTGAATTAGTGGTAATCTAAGATGCAGATTCATTGAATCACCTGTGACTTGGTTACTTTTATCAGCTTGACTCTATGGAACTTGCCAAAACCGAAAGACTAAAATGTTTCATCACTAATCTAAGGCATTATGGTCAGTTATTGAGTGTCTAAATTAATGGAATTTGTTGAAGCAAAAACACTTATTCTCACTTAGGCTAAAATGGTGTTAACCTAAGATGCAGGTTCATTGAAGCACTAACTCATGACTCAGCTGGGGGCACATCTATGTTCCCTGGATCCTGTGTTACCCAGTTCAATATTCTGTTAACACACGTGTACGTGTTAACAGAATAACCCTAACCCATTATGTGTTCTATTGTGCTATATAGAGCTGGGGAACATAGAACCCTGGGAACATATATGACCCCACTCAGTTAGGATAGCCTACATGAGGAAGATTTTTTTTTTTTTTTNGATTTTTTTTTTTTTTTGGTTACTTGAGTGAGCCTGAATCAGTGGAACTTGCCAAAACCAAAAGACTTTTGAACTGCCAAGGCATAGATTCATTATCATCTTCTTTGTGATTAGTTTTGAAAATATACATTTGGAATTGTTATGGGCATGTGCGAGCACCAGTGTATGGACAAATCAAGCAACAAATCAAGTGTAGCCTAGCTACTGAACGTGCACAAGCAAGATAAGATTTTTTAGCATTTTTAATATAGTCTCGCAGGATGTATTAGCTAAGTCAGAAACCTAACAATAAGGAATATGGGTTGTTGTGCTTTATTGCTATGAAGTTATAGCTTGTTTTTTATGATATTCAAAGAAAATGTAAAGTAGAAGTGTGTTTGTTAAGATTTAGCCTAACAAATGAGGGGTATGGGAATGGTATTTCCTGTTATTCAGTATATCCATAGAATTGATGTCCATAGACGTCCATGCAGACAACTTTATAATTGCACATTTAGTTTTCAGTTTATTTTGATGGTTTGAGGTAGGAAGCTTAGGAGGCAGAACCAGCCTTCACCAGATGGTTTTTCCCCAAAGTGTGAAGGGCGTGTCAGTCTGCGTTTTCCGACAGTCTCTCCCTCCTTTAAAGCTGTCCAGGTGTAATGGTTGACTTGCCAGTCTGAACCACATCAAATTTCACAAGCAGGAAGCTTCCACTGACTGTTATTACTGAGATAAGGATCATGCAATCACCACGTACACCATTGTTATTCTTCCCAGTCTAAATCTGTACTTAAACCTGCAATATGGCCTTAGGAAATAATGACTTATGCTGGGAAGAGGAAAAATGTGCCAAACTGCAAAAAAGTAAGACAAGTTGATACATTCTTGGCATTCTTCAGTCTTCATTCATTTCAGTTTTAAAGGCTAGATAAATGTTAATTTATGTAACCACATACATGTCCTTAATGCTATAAACGAACGCTGATAAGAGACAAAATAGAATCTTCCACATCAGATATTTGAGTCTCCTTGTGTGCGTGACCTGTCTCTGAACCAGCACAAACAGTTTTGGGAAATTAAACAAGCTACTTCTAGCTAACTACGAGCTCTATTTGTCACAAATCTCTCTCACTTTCTTTCCCACAGTGTGAAATATTCAAAACGCTGGGAGTAAACTCAGTTTCCTGCAATATTCAGCATCAAGCTTGAAAGCCTATCTCTAACTGGCAAATAACACAGTGAAGTCCTAAGTCTAATTATGCTGGTTTAGTTTATGGCCTGTCAGCTCATATCCATTATCCAGCAACACAGAGTGGTGAGCAGCCTTTCAATTTCATTTTCCAGCTTGCTCCTCACTACCTAAACCAGGTGGGACTATTTACTTTTTCTTTTCTCCACTTTTTCCAAATTGTATCATTGTCTGTTTTACAAGATGTGCTCATTGTGTTATTTCAGAACACAAACTTGTACTTATGTGAACCACCATTTTAGATTAGGTATAAAACTGAATTGTCTATAATTTTTTTTTTTTTTTTTTTTTTACCTTTACTTAGAGTTTGAAAACCACTACAAGCAATAATAATATCAAGAAATTTTGGACGCTAAAGGTACCCTTGAGGGGGTTCAAATGAGCATGGAAAGGCTTGACATCTTAATTTAGAATACAGCAACTGTGCACCTCTGAGGCATCTTCAAGTCCCGGTGCTGTTGTGTAAATAAGGAACAAGAAACTCAAAACCTTCATCAGTAATAATCAGCTAACATGTTAACACTGACATCAGATTTTGCACAACCCTCAACACTGTGGTATTTGCATCAAAATTGAAAAATTACGAACAATTATCTAAGGCCTGGTTGAGTGCAGTGCTTCATGTGACAGGTATAAGCATTAGAAACTACAAACCCTGGTGACAAGACAATTATTTTCCAGAATCTTTTAATATGTTTTATTTATTTATTTTTTTGCATTCACACAATTTACAGTATATACTTCAATGTATGTCATCACTGTGCTGTTGGAAATAGCTTGTAATTTATGTAAAATATGTTGTGTTCAAAGGGGAAATTACGATCCCTTGAACACATTTTTAATTAGCAAATAATAAACATACAGTGAAGTAAACCGGAACCTAAAAGTCTAAAATGTATCTCTGATCTTTGGTGTCTATGTCTTGTAATGACCTGACAACCAAAAACAACTACAGCAGATAACAGTTAATTCTGAACATCGTTTTCTTCTGCAGTATAAAGTAATTTTATAGTCAGATGGACTACATTAAGAATACATACGGGTGCTAGTAAACAATGAGTCAGTTATGGTTTTAAGACTTAAGTTTACTTTCTCTCTGCAGGGATGGCACAGGGTTGACAAATCTGGTCCTGAAGGCAGCAGTAAGAATGAATCTCATCTTCAGAGCAACCATTTAGGATTTATTATGACTGTGGAGATGGTTGGAGTGACTGTGAGTGGGGAAATCAACCTATCAGAGATACTGGCAGAGTAGTCATTAGGTGATATGAGAGGATTACATTTAACTTGACTTGATCATTTCAGCTTTGCAAAACCATTTTAATGCACAGTATTCAATCAGTGCACATCCAGGCAGAACAAAATGCCATTTAAAGGACTATGCCATTAGTTTTGCATGTTTGAGCCCCATAAATGCAACCCACATATTGTATGTGTTAGCGGGCAAAACATTGAATTTTAAGGTGGGTGTTTTGCCTGAGTAGTTAATTTTGACAAAATTAGGGGATTTAGCAAAATAACACTAAAACTAAAATCCAATTTTATGCTTTGGAAAATGACTGGCAGTAATGTAACGGTATTGCAGGTAGTATTTATTGGGCTCAAACATGCAAAACCACCAATATGGTCCTTTAACTATGTAAATACTGAGCTTGCAATGTGTTTTGGGCTTAATTTTTTTTTTCATATGATGATAATTTAATCACAACTGCTAATCATCATCAAAATACTGGATGTTCCTACAGTAGAATGTTTGTGTTGATTTTGGATTTATATAGTACTTGTAAAGTTTTACTAATAATCCAATCAGCTCAACAATATACACAAAATGAAAGGAATACAGCATATATATTACAAATATCAAATTGTTCTTTACAAAAAAGATGGGCAGGTTAAAACCTGTCAATTAACTATATAAATAACTATCCAAGAATATAGTTCCATGTTATCAATGTTAGACTTATTTTTGCACAGAAAATGATTATATTTTAAACAAATCACATTAAAAGCAAACTGTCATATAGCTGCATGAACAAATGTTTCATTATATTTTAAACTTATCTTAAATATTCAATCATTATGTGAAAAGGCATTTAGTCACATAGAGAAAACAGCCAGCTTATGAAGAGATGGAGATGCCAGGAATTTCTAAAGGTGCCTTTTTCTTTTTTTTTTCTTGTGAAAAGGGAGATGAGCCATGACTGCTAACACTGAGCATCTGAGTGGTTAGATCCTCAGATGTGGGCTAATCATCAGCTGTTAAGAGTGGTGTGAATTCCTCGGGCCTCAGGCTTGGGCCCTGACTGCAGCGCGGCAAGCTTCTGAGCAGAGGCAGAGCGCAGGTGCAGATGCAGTCTTTACATCCTGAAGCACGTGATGATTAGACTGAGAGGGTCCATGTTGCTACTTGTGCTAGAAGAATCCCATCCACCAGTGGAAGTAGAGCAGGAGAGACCACAGGGTTGAAGTAGTGAAGCCAAGGAGAGTTCATGCTTAGCAGTACCACAAAAAATGTAATTTACTGTAGATAGGAAATAGCTTTCTTAGTTTTGTTTATACCAAACAATTATAGAAGTACTTGAAATAAAACCAAAGATGGACTGCTTTTGTCAGAATCAGATAAGGAATATAGACCAATATTTACTTAATAGACAGGCATTTTTGACCATATAAATTACAAAAATGTTCACATATTCACACTTTAATTGAAGAAAAAGACAAAAAAAAAAAAAAAANAAAAAAAAAAAAAAATAAAAATTTAAGCATTTTTTGGTGTGTTTCTTAACTGATATGCAATTGAAAATAGGTACTTAGTTTACTCGTGCTTTCAAAAATTAGTAATCTAAACCAATCTGTAACATTGTCAGAAAAATATTAATTTTTGATGCTGCAACTACACTTTTGTAGGACTCAATCAGAAAAGAATTAAAAACAGGTAGTTAAAAGAAATTATATTCTGTATGTTAAAGTGGCTTGCATACAGCAGTGAGGCTCACTGTATATTTATAAACTGCTAGATGCCAGACTATCAAACTGATTTACAATATTGGGAACAAGCACATTTAAATAACGTTAGATTTAATGGTTATGACTTCTTTATATATAATATGTTAATTCAGCAATGGGAAGTGTAATACAGCACTCCCAGTGGTCATATGTGGCCTGGGGAGTTGGCTTCTCCCTTTACTAACGCCTGAGCTGGTTAAATGGTGCAGCAGCTGCAGCAGTGTGTGCTGTTTGCTCACCATGAGTCTGAGGCCCAGCAAGGGACAGAGAGGCTTCATGTCTCAGACCGGGCTGTCCGGGGAAACTTCACAGGAGACACTGCTCGATGTCAAATCTGTTGAATAGACAAACAAGAAATTGACACAGCAACCATTGTCATTCATTGACAGTGATTGCCATGTTGGTGGATAATGGGGGACAAAAAGTAAACACCTGTACACTTCTTCTGTACACATCTTCTGGTCAGTTTATTCCAACATTTTGGTCCTAGACCTTCATGAGGTATCTCAGAGAACAAATGACAACAGTAGGTTGATTCATGAGAATCAGAAACAACCAATCACAAGGACTGAATGATCAGGGAATACCAGATTAGGGATTAAAAAAATAAATAAAATTCATGATTATAATGAAGCTTTATAGCAACAGTGACCGATGTCTTGTAGACAGAAGAGTCAATTTGTCATTGTGATCATAATCACAGATGCAATTACTCCATTTTTCTCATAGCTTTCATTTCTCCTGCAGCAGTGGCACTATTGATAAACTTTATGCTGATAATTGTATTTTTCCAACAGGATGATTGATACTTTTATTCTGTATCATTTTGTTATGAATAATAGTGCAAATCTGCTTTCTACTACACTGTGCAGGTAAGCTGTAGAACTAAAAATGCTTGATGCTGTGAAACGGAAGAGCACACTGAAAACTTGAAGGTCCATTGGACAATGATGACCCAGACTCTGTTTTCTCAAAAATACAGAATATTGAGTTTTATTTGAAAAACTCTCTTTTGCTGTTCAGCTAGAGGAAATTGTTCTGAAATTAAATGTGGCAATACTATTGGAACTGTGCTACTTGTATTGGAACTACAGTAGTAGTTCCAATACTACTGGAACTACTACTGTACTTGTATATGTACAAAGTAAAGGAGCTGACATTCTCTCACTATTCTGTCAGCTTAAACCACATGCAGGACTTCATTAAATTCAACACACATCTCTCTGCAGTAGCAGCACAGAATGCTGTTGTCAAATCTCATCCCTGAGTTGACAAAAACATATAATCAGTGAATGAGTGTATGCTTTACATATTGTAGGACCATGAAAACTATGAAAGGTAGCTTTGTAAAAGGAGATGCTAACCAACTGTGAGCTTAAATACTAAAGAGTGTGTCAGAGGACAAACTACCAACCTCTTGCTGTGTTCAGAGTCAGGTCAGCATTGTTGCTGTTGTTCCCATGTGGGTCCTTCAGTGTTTCTACTGACGTGTTGTTGGAGATGGTGCCTTCATTGTTAGTTTTATTTTCCAGGCTTGGCTCCACAGGTGCAGCTGCAGCAGAACTCTGCTCATCAGTGTCCTCTTTGGCTTTGTCTGCAGGGCTGTCTGGGGATGGGGTCGAGACTGCAGAGTCAGCGCTGGGATCAACAACAGCTTTATCTGGCTCAGCTGTGAAGGACAACAAAGGCAAAGGAGTGCTTTTTGAGAACATAAATGTTGTTAATGAATTCTGAATCCAGACTTGGCTTGACATATTTCATTAAAACGATGAAGAAAAAAAAAAACACACACACACACAGCCCACATAATTTTACAAAATGTAAAAAACAGACAGATCCTTTTTGTGCAATTTCAACTTAAAATATTAAAATACATCTTTATTGTTGTGTAATATTGTTGAGACTTTTCACGATCATCTACATTTTTGTGACTGGTAGATTTGTTGTCTGTATCAGCATCTCTGTATTTAACTGTCATATGTAATAACAGTATTTCTGCTTATATGGCCTGAAGTGGTTCTGCCCTCTCTAAAAGCCAGGGGGATTTCTCTTGGGCGAAGACATTTGAAGGGCCAGCATGTTGGTAATGAGTTGGCTGATTACTGACCAGTTCTAAATGAGCCACAGCCATGCAGCTGTTGGAGGCTGTGGGAAAGTATGGTGGCCCCATCATTATCTGAAAGCACAGATGAGGGGAGGAGGAGGAAGGTGACCAGTGTTGTAGACATAATTTTTCCATGACTAAGATGGTTCCTCAGGCATCATTCCTACCTCCTGAGAAAACAACATTTCTGTCTGCTGTCTGAAGGACAACTGGACTCTTTATGACTTTTACAGATGGCACCTTCCTCACCTGACAGTCAGCATCCCCTTTCACAACTTGAAGTGTGATCTGTGGTTAGTACTTGTTTTGAGGTAAATATATATATATATATGGTATATACTGTATATATACTGTATATTGCCCCCTTTAAACATGCATTTACTTTTTAAATTAAAAAAAAAATAATTTACATTAATAGTCAGAGGACTGTTTAATATAAAGGGTCATTTGTAATAGAATTAACACCTAATTATGCAGGTTAATGGGACATTTTAGCCTCTAGCTCAATGATTTGGTTATACTGTCTCACATATGCTGTTTAATGTGAAGTGTTGAGTATAATAATTCTGGTAACGACTAGGTTAATTGCATTTACACTCTGCAATGACTTGATATCATCAGAGTTAAATTAGTAGAAAAGGTTATTTGATTATTTCTTCTTACATACAGCAAACTGTGTAGTCCAGGCATGTTGTCCAGAGCTCCAATATGCCGCCAACAATTGACCAAAAAGACTAAGGTATAAAATCCCAGGTATTATACTTGACTGGGTATGGACATTTTGAGGATTTCATCCATCCATCCATCCATCCATCCATCTATCCATTTTCTAAACCCGTTTGTCCTGTTGAGGGTCACAGGGGGGCTGGAGCCTATCCCAGTGGTCATAGGGCAAGAGGCGGGGTACAGATCGCCAGTCTATCGCAGGGCTGACACAGAGACAGACAAACTCATTCACTCTCTCATTCACACCTACAGGCAAAGTTAATGTTCCTGTTTGCCTATTTTTGGACAAAAAAAAAAAAAAAAAAAAGATAACCTGACTGGATACTACTCTCACAATACCAAAAAGACAAAATAACTGATTATCTGGTGAGTGAAGCTGAAGATGTAGCAGCTAAAGACACAAATATTTGTCTCAGGAGTTGGTGACCAAAATACAGGTATGCTAGAAGGAATAGTGATCTTAAATTCATCGGGTGCACAGAAGTATGGCTCCAGTGACTGGGGTGACAAGTAGGCAGTTGTTTTCTAACATGTTCCATGCCAGCTTCATAAGGAGATAATATGTCAGGACTATGTGTTAGTCAGTGTGTTTTACCTAGATGTCAAAAAATAGATGATTACAGCTTTAATGGTGCATGTTTGCAGCAAAATCACTGAAACACAGGGAACGGTGGTTTCAGGTGAACGTTTGAACTGTACAAGACAGGAGTTTCATCTGAAACGACATCAGTCTTAGCCTAAATCACAAAGTAGGGCTCCAGTAGAGATAGACATTCCACCCTACCCCATGTAGATCCTGTTTTGTTTTTTTGTTTTTTCTTCCAAAATTACATTTTGATTTTAGGTATGGCACAGCCCACAGCAAATGACTAAAATCCAAAAAATATTTCTCCTAAACAACAGCAAATGAGCCCATCATCCTCATAACTCCTGACTAACTATTCATATCAGAGTTTTGAAGCATTAACTGTCAAATTTTTCAGTTCCCACCTATGAGTTACATAGTGTCAAGGTTACTCGTTCGGTCATCACTTGGCACAGTGGTTTCCAGTATGACTGCCTTAATGATTACTTCATTCTGTGGTTTAAAAATACTGCTTGTGACCGATAGAGAACAAGTCACAAACATTCCTTCCTCTTTTGATGCAGGGGCACTCAAATCTAGCTAAAGGATCATTTGGAGAGCACTATTTGGTAACATCATACTTATTGTGCTACAATTTAATTTACTTTAAACCCATCCAAAGATTAAAGAGAATATTGTGTCCATATATTATCCTGCTGATGAAAAGTGGGACTGCCATCTTTGTGTTACTGTGTGTGTGTGTGTGTCTAGGATGTCAACAGTGGGGAGGGGTGGATGTGGTTGTGGCTAAGGTGTGAAATAGGATTGAAATTATTTTCCATTTAGTCTTACATACAGAAATAGTTGCAGCAAAAAGTTAGATTTATGCGAATTTCTTGCCACTAAATTGCAAATGTGGACTCAAGGATTTTCCGGTAATTGTTTCAGTTGGTTTAATTTGTAGTCTTTGCTTCAGATACACTTAAACATGTGACCTTGAGAGGACTGGGCAAGCGTCATCAGCAGCCATATTTAATGCTTCATATTGTCATTGAGGTGAACCATAACAGCCATTACAAACCCAGGTGCACAGGTAGAAATCTGCTGCTGT
Organism: Lucifuga dentata; assembly: GCA_014773175.1. NCBI lineage: Eukaryota > Metazoa > Chordata > Actinopteri > Ophidiiformes > Bythitidae > Lucifuga > Lucifuga dentata. The sequence continues at coordinate 162,106 of VXCM01001863.1, forward strand.
GTTCTCTAATGACAACTGTTTCATTCTTTCTCCCCTATGAGAGGAAGAGACCCATTTGAAAAGCAATTTCTTTTCAAAGTGGCCATCAACACTGTCCATTTAAACAAAGTGTGGCCCGGGGTAGAGTGGCAGGCCCAGACATGACTCTACCTTTTGCCTTTGTAATTCAGCCTGGTAAGGCCTCTGAGATGATCTATTCTCGGTCTAAAGAAAATATCAGAGCAGTAAGACAAAAAAATGCAGTCATGATTTTTGTCCTGTTTGACTATCATATGGCATCAAAAGCATAATTAACAATTTAACATATTTCGCATAACTCATTTCGAATGTAAGACTAAACATTAATTCTCAAATATTTTGCCTTTGGCAATTAAAAATTGGTGAACTCTGTGCATTTTTGGCAAGACAGGTTTTTAAAAAAAAGCCAATATTTACTTGCAGGCAGCAAGTAAATTTCTTGTCTCCCATCTCCATCAAGTGTTGGACTTCAGTACTGCACACCATCTTTTCACTGTTTTATTGTTTAAAATAAGGAACTGTTTGTGAGTGATGTAAACAATTTGCATAAGATGCATTTTCAGTGGAATTTCTTAACTGATATGACTTCATTTGTGAACTGGCTGCATGAGTCTAGGTGTTTCTACTGTTGAATATGATTCTAATGAAATACACTGAAATTGTGAAATTGTGCTTATGAGTAATAAATATACATGTGCGTTTATATTTGGCAAGTTCTTTGACATATCATAAGTTTCTATAAGCTGCACTTCATATTTGTTTTGGGGTGTTGAATAATGCATGTGGTGAACTGAAAAGAAACTTTCTTATCAAGTTTAAATATTCTACAGGAATGTGAATGTTAACAGCATCTCAACAGTAATATGTGTTGTAATGATCTGTCACGTACTTTACTTCCTTTTATTCAATCTAACTAATATTTCAAAACAGAAGTGAACACACACTTTAGCCACAAAAGGAAAAAAAACAAAAAAAACAAAAAACAAAACCAGTCCTGTCATCTCTCTGGGACTCACTGATATACAAACTGACACAGCTCTGAGCTTTCCTTTCACCTTTCTGCTGCTCCTCTCCTGCAGGTTTTGCTTCTGGTTCTTGCAGTTCCTTTGTGTCGGTTTCTGCACTTTCAAAGGTCTGCATACCTGAAAATGTGGGAGATGAGGGATTAGATCAGATTTTCCTGCCATAATAGAACAGTGCAATAGTACAGTCTGATGGTTACTGATTGCATGCGTGTGCATTATACATGTGTGTATGTGTCAGTGGCTGACCATTCTGAGTTGCATCAACAGGCACATTTGGCTGCACAGTGCTGAGAGGGATCTGAGCTTCATCTGGACTGTAGGTGGGGTCAACAGAGTACTGCTGTTGGAACAGAGGATTCACAACACACACACACACACACACACACACACACACACACACACACACACACACACACACATTAGTGTCACTACAGCACACTAATATGTTTACAGAAATAGTAGTAAGGAATAACTCACCCTTCTTCTTCTACGTGTGATGTAACAGACAACTCCAAACACAATGGCTGTTAGAATCATCACAACTGCGATGACAATACCTTTGGGAAGTAATACAGTTTATGTGTAAAGAAGAGTAACTCTACTACACTGTGACTATTTTTTTTAAGCATGAATGAGGTTTTTACAGCCAAAATTAAATTTCCGAACTTACAAAATTTATACATTTTGCAGCAGAGATATGCTGGAGTATATTTAAAGATTACTCACCAGTGCTGTCAGTTGTGTTGGGTTTCGGCTTGGCAGTGGAGAAAGTAACTTTGTAAAAATATAAAAGAAATGTTATTTTTATTTTTAAGGGGAAAAGTCATGGAAACATGAATGCAAACACTAAAAAAAAAAAAAAAANAAAAAAAAAAAAAAATACCATCAAAATATGAAGCCAGGTTGCTGGCAAATACAATATTATCAACCATAATATAATAACAGAACTAAACTAAACAGGAAGTTACTTTGAGAATTCAATCCTTGACCTAATATTGATTTATCTGCTTAAAAGTTTATCAGTAATATCCATTCAGCCAACTGACACACTGGATTATTTAAATTTAGTAGTTGTGTACATCCTGCAGTCTGTTACACAGATTTTTAACTTGTGCATAAGTTATATCCCCACTGCATCAAGTGTTTTAATGGTATTTTGAAGATGGTTCAATTCTCCAACATAATGCAATAAATAAAGAGTCACATATTGTTGAATCACTTTTGATCACTGATATTGTATTAGTTATTCACAATTTAGTTCAACACTCCTAACTGACCTGTAGTCTGGTGGCTCACTGGTGTGCTGGAGGTAGATGGGCTGGATTGATGAGTGGTGGATTCAGGTGTAGCTGGAGACATTGAGATAGAATCTGTCTTTTCACCTTCAAGAATTAAGATTTGATTAGCTGCGATGCCTAAAATTACATTATTATTATGATGATTGGCTTTTAAGTGCCAAAATCTCTAACAGGATTCTGTTTTGGGGGAATCTCTCCTGTGGTACATTTATTAAATATACTACAGATAACTCTTCTCACCTGCCTTTGTACTCTGTGCTGTAGAGGGAGTGGTGGTGTTGGTGGCGTTGGTGCTGTTGGTGGTGATGGTGATGATGGTGGTGGGTGTGGTAGCATTGAGATAACTTTTAGCTTCCGTGGAGTTCATACTGATTGTTGTATTGTTGAATTGTTTTGCCAGTGTGGTAGATTGTGTTGTCTCTTGTGTGATGGCAGAAGCCATAAAAAGACCTGCAAGAAAGGAGAGAGGCTTTTCAAAAGCAGTAAGGAAATGCATTTTCAGTCCAAAAATTAACGAGTCTAAGCAGAAAATTTGGCAATTTGGAAAGTTTACCCATTATCAACAGCAAACAAATGTAATAATCCTTTATTGACAATATTTGCTTTATAGGAATAATCCAAACTGATATGTAAAAACCATGAAGAAAATAATGAAACTACATAGATGATAGTTGGTAACTGTAGCCTTTAAAGTGAACTGGCCAAATGGAATATGATGAGGAATTTCACTGACAGGTACTTTGTTGAATTGCTATTACCACCTACAATTAACAATAACTCCCTGATGGCATCCTAGCCAGCATCTTTGAGGCAAAAAACAACATGTTGACAACACACACATATACTTTGCCACTTTCAATATTAACAATAAGTCAGTCAAGCCTTACCCAGGATAAAGAGAGGACCAGATGATTGCATTGTAAGTCACTGTTGGATGGCAGCAGCAGGTGGAAAAAGCTGTAAAAACTAGATTAGCAAAACTCTGCCTGATAATGATGGTTTTATAAAGTACTCTTTGTACTGAAGCTTCCTCAGAGTGTTGCATGGAACCACAAAAGAGGATCCACATTTGTGACCACAGCAGGATGCACCAGAAAACAGTGTTACTCAAACGGAGTGTGTGAAAGGAAACATGCTGATGACACATTGCCTCAGACCTGCTTCTAACCGCATAATAATGTGAGGTTCACTCATGACCAGAGCAGCAGGTAAACACATCATACAACAAGTCAATATGCTTTTTTCACTCTAAAGCAAATGTTTACCTTTGGTGCCTGAATGTTTTTACAAATAAATTTTCACCAAACTAACATTTTAAAATAAAAGCTGGAAATATTTTTAAAAGTTCTTATAGTTGAACAATAACAATAATTCCCTGATGGCATCCTAGCCAGCATCTTTGAGGCAAAAAACAACAGTGTTACCTATTTGCGCAGCCTCTCTATTTCCCTCACAGTTCTGGTGCATATAGTAGCTTATATTTCACTATGTTCTATTCTGTTTCTCTGTTTCATTGTTATTTTATATACTATACTTTTTTCTTCTACTACTTTCTTCTTCTACTTTCTTTTTATGCATCTCACACAGTTTGGCCCATTCTTGTACAATTACAATAATGGAATCTTGAATCTTGAATAATGTAAGTACTAGTTTCTGCTCACTAGATGTCACCATGACTAAGGGGAAAGAAGCCAAAGAGACTGAAAGCATTGCCCCCTATTCTTCTAAAGAGAGGACTAAAGGCAAATAATTTTACATCTAATTTATTGCAAAATAATGTTTAAAAAAAGCCATTCACAAAAAGTACAAAATAATACATATATAAGTTAGACTGCAGTTTGTAATTGTTGAAGGTGGTAGAGCTCAATAAAAACAAAATAACTAATTATGAAAGGCACAGAGGGATAAAGATGCAAACAGGATGCCATGTTTACTACATCTTTTTTAATATGTTGTAATGAGGATGATGGCTATACAGAGTGATAGCAAAACCATCTGCAGATACAGAGAAAACAATATAACATTATAGAATCTGTCATTCTACTAGTGTGTGTGTATGCATGTATGTCATCATGGATGGGAGCCTGTGTGTATGTGTGTGTGTGTGTTGGGCTCTGTTGGTTCATTTATTACTGTTTATTTCCCCGTGCCAGCAGTAATCAGCAGCAGGATTAGTGTTAACTGCCACCCAGTCACTGGCATTCTCCACGTGGACCACCGGTGGCCTCTCCTGCCAACTGGCTTGACCAGGTCTGTCTGGACCTGCTCACAATGAAGATGAGCTAGTCCAGCCAGAGGCCCACTAATCCTGAAGAAAGATCCTGTCCAGCTTCCTCAGAGCCACCTATCACCACATGCCCAGGATCCAGCACTAGCCTGGACCCAGTGGATGAGCTAATCAGGAGAGGAGAGAGGGTGAGATGGAGTGTGTGTGTGTTTTTGTGTGTGTGACTGTGAGTACGAGAGAGAGAGGGTGAGTGGAGAGAGTGAGAGAGAGAGAGAGAGAGANGAGGCACAGGATTCACAGCCCATTCTGTTGACCTGCCACACCACCCCAGCTCTGGGCAAGGCCCTCCCCAATTGTTCTGCCTGCTAACATGAGGAGGGGGTTAGACAAGGGGGATGGGTGGGTGGACGAGCAGTAAACAGTGGGCTGAGCTTCTTTCCTTCGGTGCACAAAGGGGCTGAATTGTATCGGGACTGGAGCACTTTTTTAGAGTGGCCCTGCCACAGAGCCTGAATGAAACATCTGTGGAGGCTGAGCCCGAGGGAGAAAATGCTATTTTGCTGTTCAACCACACTGACAACCTGTTTTCTCTTTCTTACCCCCCACCCTCCATCACTGTTCTTTCTCCCTTGGCCTTGTAAAACTATTCATACTGTATACTCACATTCGCCAAGCAAGTAACAGAGAAGCAACAGTAAACAAGAGAGAGAGAGAGAGAGAGAGAGAGAGAGAGAGAGAGACAGACAGACAGACAGACAGACAGACAGAGATGACTTAAATGTTTGTTTGAAGAATACAGCGTGTACTGGCAACTGGATTTTTACATATTTTCCACTCACATATAAATCCACACATGAACAGGACATTGCTTATTTTAAAAAAAATGTAGAAACCACAGTAGAGCTTTAGAAACCCCAAGTGCTTTACACAAAAATGTTTGCAGCCTTATACTGATACATTTCAATTCCTCATGATTAGCTGTTTACTTTGTGGTACCCAAATATATTTTTTTAGGCACAAAGGTGCAGCAAATGGTGCAATATTATACCTGGATCTCCACCTTCATTAATTCCTCCTGTGAGAGCAGACAGCTGGGTGTCTTCTCATCAGACAGTGAATACGGTAGCGTATGGAGGCTATCCTGAGTGTCAGCCTCCACACAGACTGTAAGTCCATCCATCAACATCACCTCTGCAAACCAGCTTCCCAGAAGGAACCCCACACACTCTCAGCCCATTCCCCTTTCCCTACAGTCCCGCTTCACCATATGCCGCTCAAAGAGAGAGATCACTGAGACATTTCAGTTTAATTGAAGGGGAAACAAAGACCCCTGCCTACTTCCTGGTCACCCATTTTCTTTAATCAATTTCCTCCCTTTGGTCCTATATCATCTGTAATTACTTTCCCTTTCCCGCCCCTTGTGGGTTCCTCCTGGAGTGATGGTCCACACATACAGCCTCACACACACACACACACACACACACACACACACACACACACACACACACANACTTATTGCTAGCCCCCTGCTTAGGGGGCTAGCAATACTCATTGGCCCTCCAGCCCCCCTTTGGCTCCCCATGTCTGAACAATGGAGAAGGCCCACTGGCTCCAGAACCCCACCAAGCAAATCCTGACCCTGCCCACCTAGTCTGCTACCCCCCCCCCCCCCCCCCCCC